>JABUQX010065956.1:0-40375 GCA_015478945.1 Trachelipus rathkii | reverse complement strand
ACGCTATTCTCCATCTGAACTTGCTCATAATTTATTGCTTCCAAACCACCTGTGGTGTACTGAGTATCCAGCCAAAACATATGGGATAAACTGTTTTAGATAATTGGATAGAACTATATGGTAAGTTAACCAATATGAATTTGTTGTCGAAAATATTTGACATTTTTTGTCCTTATTCTCCAATAATTATAATGAATATTATATTTTAAAAATGAATTGCATAAAGTTTTACATATCACATACCTATGGATATAGTACACAGAATATGTGGTAACAATGTTAATAGCACACATACACACAACACACACACAACACAAACACACCACACACACACCACACCACACACCACACATATAATATAATATTATAGTATTATATTATATAGTATAATATAATGATATAATAATTTAATATTAATTATAATTATTATTGATTAATTTATATAATTTTAATATAATTAATATACATATATTTATTATTAATTCAATATAAATTTTAAATTTAAATATTATTATTTATTAATTTAATATTAACTATTTATTAAATTTATTTATAGGTCAATTTATTATATTAATCTTAAAATTGTCTACTACTTTTATTATATTTAAAAAAAATTATTGCACCATTGAAAAAGAATTTTTTTAAACACTTATTATTTTCATATATCTTACTACCGAGATCAAAAATATAACTTTCAAAAAGCTACATAGTAGAACTCTATTACTATTATTAAACACTACTTATATTTTTATTATATTTATTTATAATATTAATTATCTCCATTTATATTTATTTTATTATTTATATTATTATTATACTATATTATTGTTATATTATTTATTAAATGTTTTATACTACTGCTATTGGGTTTATCTTACAAAAAATATTAATTATTAAAATTAAAATTCTACTTCAATGATTATAATACCAGTATTAAAGTATTCTATGAAAGTAGTTGAGGCAACGTTTCTGTTTTGTGTCAAAAATTTCACAATTTATTCATAGGATGTTAATTAATTATTATAGACAAGAGAACTTAATGTTATTACTGGCTACTTTTTTTTGTTTTAACCTTATTTTTTATTTAAGTATGTTAGTTGTACGAAAGAGTAAGTTTATATATTAATAAACATGTTATATATAATATAAAGATATATAAATATTATCTATATTCCTGTTATATTAGGATGACGCTCAATTTTTGATATGCATTTTTTGTTCAATGTAACTGTAAGTATTATAGAATAATTAGAATTTTTATTATTATTTTGAGGTTTTTTTTACTATTTTTATTTTTTTTATGATTGGTAACTATATATTATAAATTATTATTAGTTATTATTTTTATTTATTATAATTTAAGTATTCTTATTATTTATTTGATTATTGATCGAAATACATTTATATATACTTTGTGTATCTATAATATTTGATATTTATGATTATGATTATTATTTGAAATTAAATATTACATTATCTATTTATTTAGTATTGTGAGGTATGTTATTCATGGATTATTATTGATTAGAGTTTATTTTGATTATGATATATTAATATTTTATTAGATTGATTTATTTGATTAATATATTTACCGATTATGTTTTAATATCTGGCGATTCATTTATTATTATCATTTTATATGTTATATAATTAATTGTTAATAATAAAAATACGCGGCAGACCTGTACAGGAAAAAAAAATATTATTACCGGCCGAGAAAATTCTTCTCGACTTTCTGGATTTTGCAAAAAAAAAAATATTCCCCAAGCGAATCCAATTTAGTTTCAACCAAGGGTTTCTTTTAAGAGTTAATTCTGGAAAGGAAACTGATTCTTGATGGGGAAGAATGTTGTTTGGTAATTTTAAACGTTGTAAAAAGGGGGAAAGAAAAAAATTTTAAAAACAGTACAATTGTCTGAGAGGAAGGAAAGTAATTTAAGAGACCAAAAAACTTTCTTTTAACTTTAATTTAATATGATAAATAATTAATTTAATAGATGGGAATACAAATAGATAAATATAAAATAAAACACACTATACCCTACAGTGAAGGTAGAAATATTAATGGACTTGTAAATGCTAAAATAAATAAATAATACATATATAATTTAAGTAATAATAATGAATAATTAATAAAATTTTTATTCGAGTAGAACCTAAATAATAGGGGTACATGAAACTAGAGGACTAAGTATAGATACTGTAGTGGGAAAATATAAGAAATTTGAAAATAGGATTTTGTCATAAAACCGTTTAAACCATTAATAAATAGACAAAACGAACTAGGGGACCACAAAGTATGAAAAGAAGAAGAGAGGAAGAAGAAAGAAGAGAAGAGAAGAAGAAGGATGAGGAAGGAGATATTTTGTAAAGAAGGAAGAAGGAAGACAGAATTTAGTCTAGAAAGAGATGATGTTAGATATGTAAGCCCAATGTAAGTAAGAAGAAGTTGAAGAGGGATTGAAGAAATAGTGATAGATAAGAAGCTAAGAAAGATATAGAAGAGAAGAAGAAGAAGTTAATGAAGAAGAGAATGAAAAAGATAAATGGGAAAAAGGAGATAAGAATAAAAGAAAATAAGAGTGGGTTTAATTTTATGAGAGGAAAACAGGCAGTTATCCAGGATTAAAGGTGGAATTGATTAGACATTGAAGAAGAAGATAAGACGATCAAAGTAAGAATGAGAAGAAGAGAAGAAGAAACCAACAAACAACAACAACAACAACATCTAATAATAATAACATAGGAAACTAGTAACTTTATTATATCTAAACAACAACAACAACAAGCGAACAATTCTATTCTTAAGAATTTATTTGGAAAGAAAGAAATCATAAAAAATAATATATTTACATTCATTTTGTAGCTATTATTATGATTTATTAAATTATTATCTTTATCATTATATTTATCTTTAAATTTATATCATATTATTTAATTTTATCTATTTATTATCCTACAAACAAATTACTTAATTGTTACTTTGTTATATTCTTACTATCTCAGATACATTATCCATTGCTTGCTCAGTTGCAAGTTTACTACGTGACTAATTAGGGTGGCAGTGTATTATTAAACTGTTTTAAGTTGATGGGAATTCGATTCTTACCTATTTAAGATTACAATTTGTAACATAATTAAGCAAAAATTAACGAAACGAATGGTCAAATCCGTAAGTTCCAATAAATTAACATAATTCTGTGGGATACGATATAGTATATATATATATATATACGTTATTATTCCCTCCCCCTATCATGATACCCATTTATATCTATGTGATATTATATATACTGATCTTATGTATATATTTTTAATTAATATTGCATTTATTATAATATATAATATTAATATATAATGTATAATTACATTAAAATGAAAAGTATTTATGATATAAGTATATTATTTGATATTAATTACATTTATGATGGTGTGATATATATTATTATATTATATATTATTAATTATATATGAATTATTTTTATTAATTTATTATTTTAATTATTTAATTATTTATAATTATATATTAATTATATTATATCTAATTTATTATATAATTATATATGAAAATTAGTAACTAAAAAAAAAGAATTATATAAGAATATATATTAATAAAAAGGACAAAGAACTTATTATAATGTTATATTAATAACGATGATTCATTTATAATATTGATATATTACACATTTATTTAAATAATGATAGATAGTGTGATACAAATTATATATAATTACTTCTCTTATATTATTATAGAATTTATAGATTAAATATAATGTAAAATAATAGAATAAATTTAATAATATAACTTATTTCTAATTAATCGTTCTTGTAAAAATATTATTTTACTATATAAATTGTTCGTCGTCATTGTTCAAAATATAATCTGACGTCTTTTCAGCCCATCAACTAATAATATAAATTATATATTAAATATATATATATATATATATATATATATATATATATTAATAATTAATATATCTATTAAAATATATACTACTATATATATGGTCAATGATCATTAAAAGCAATTTTCACCACATAATTAATATATAATTTAATTATATATATAATTATATATATTATAATATTATATAATATAATATATATTAATATATATATATAGTTAAATATAATATTATTTTTTATAATATATATATAATATTAATATTATAATAATATATATATATATATATTATATAATATATAATTATATATTATATAATAGTATAAATAATATATAATAATATATATTAATTTAAACAGATTTAACCACCACTTCACAGGCGCTGTATAGTGACCTTTTCAAGTAAGATATATAGGCTATGGATATAAATATACATATATACGAATATATATGGAAAGGAAAGAAAAATACCACGTAAAGGAAAAGCTACCACCCAAGCCACAAGTACATATATACCTTATTATCGCTAATAATCTCAGCTGTAATATAATATATATGATGATACTGTCCCTCTCATGTAAAATATAATCCGTTAATTTTATTTATTAACATGAAGAGAAGATTATTTAAATACATAGTCAACATCAAATAAACAGCATAAATATGAACAGCAGCAAAATAAACAACAAAAATATATGGGAAACGGTGATGAGTATAAGGATAATATATATATAGACTCACATCACAATAACTACGAACGGAGAGTTCTGGGTATTTTTCTATAATGCACTCACTGATCAAATAATGCAATTATGTCAATGCATAAGAGAGTACTCATGGTCAACCCCTTGTATTAGCTATAATGAGAGGTATTATGGCGGAATACGTCAAATGTGGATAAAGGTATATTTGGTAATAATGAGCAAGTGGCCTGAACACGCCTATATATCATGAGCAATATTCTACTGTTGTAGTTATTAGCTCATCCTATCAAGAAATAGTAGGAACATTTGATAGTGCGCCAACTTTGTCACGTACGAGCAGTAGCGCGGATGCTGATGCAATGATGAGGAGAGGATTATAGCGCTAGACGGATGCGAATTAACACCACGAAGTACGCATCGATGTTCAATTTGAAATAGTTATGATTGGGAGACACAGATCATATTCATAGTGCATATCTTAGCAATTGTGAGAACTAACTCCTTTCGTTTCAACTCTCTTGTTAACTCCTCCACACGTAAAGCATTGTAGACTAAGAGTTAAAGACCAGATGAAGTGAACGGCTAGCAGAACTGGCCCATCAGTTAATTACTAGGAATTTTTCCACGTGTCAGCGGGGAATGAATCATTCACCACCCAGATGTGAAACTTGCATTGTAAACAAGCTCGAAATGGATAAGCTGCAAGATTCTTGAGAACTCTAAGAAGAATATTTATATATATATATATATATATATATATATATAGATATATATATATATATATATTATATAGTATATAAATTAATATTTAATAAAGTTATTACTATTTATATATAAATATATGAGACTTACTATATTTACCAAAAATCAAGGAAGTCCGAGAATTAAAATCCCTAACTTATAATATAACTATTAGTATGTAGATATATATAATAATAAGATTAATTACTATATAATTAGGTATAATATATAGATAATAATATATATATAATGATATAGATCATGGTCTATATTGACATAAGTAAGAATAAAAGATAATTTTCCATATCCATCGCAAATACATATATAATATATAATCATATATATATATAGTAATATATAAATATATATTATACTATGAACAGTAAAACTCCAGTATTATTCATTTGAGAGCCACACTTTAACATAACTCGATTGTGATATTTGAATTATAGTTTATCCAAGATATAATTTTTTATTTATATTGTTTATGTTTTCATAATTATATAATATATGATTATATATATTATATAAAGTTATATATGGTCAACAGGTGAAGACGGTTAAACCGTCGAAAAAGATAGCGCAGGAGAAAAAAGAATTATAGTTAGGATTGTTTTAAGGTAGTTTTTGGAGAGGGGAGAGAGATGTTGTAATAGTAGTCACTCTTGAATGAATCTATGAGTTCCAAAGAGGAAGACCTTGAAGTCTTTATTGCTAACAAAATGCATCAGCTGAGCTAAGTCACTAAAAACAAACATTTGTGAATATTGCATATAACTGAGTCATGTGCTATACACCTTGAAATAAATTTGTATTTCAAAAATGTTGGTTTGATGTTTTCATTAGCGAAACAAAATTTTGTGAAAGAAGGCCAAAAAAATGGTAAGTTAATGTTGGTGCCACAGGTATGCACTCCATTATAAGGGTGATCTCAACATTGTTCCTGGTTACATTTATTTTATGTTGCTAACCCTTTTGTAGGTCAACTTTTTGGAACTTTTTGAACCTCAAGTCAAGGGTTACTCAGCTATCAACTACACAAGTACCTTCATACCTTCATAAGGATCTTATCTCAATTAGCAAAGGCTGTTCTTGCTTGAGGTAAGCCTAGACAATTTGAATATATATAATTAAGTGCTAAGAATAAATGATAAGATAGTTGTGAAGTCATACGGTCATAAGATCATATATCATATATTAGATACATATTATAGTGTAAATCAGAAGTTAGTATAGTACAGACTGATGGAGAATCTTATATATATGATATGATATCATATCATGAAAAAAATAGTAATGAAATATAAAAAAAGAAGAGATTATATAAATAAAATAATATAAAACAGATCATAACCTTGTATACAACAGTAGGAACACCCAACAATTAACATGGATTATAAGAGATGGGAAGGAATAGGTCGCCTCCATCAACGAGGGCTGATTATGGAGACGTAACCAGAGTAGGAAAAAATCCATTATGACCGGAGTAAGTGCAAATGTGAGAAGAAGTGAAGTAAACCCCCAAAAGGAAGGGAGTTTATTTATAGAAGTAATATAGTTACGCGACGCTATATAGCCTATAAGATAATTTACTAGTAAATGAACCTATTATTATTATATACGAGTGCCAACCACCCTCAAGGTATCATCCCAATTTAAATATAATGTACCCTTATAAGCGGTATTAAGCAAGACCATGATAATCTAGATATAAGATAAGGATAGTTATAAAGTCACCAGTTGACCTCGAGTAACGAAAGTCATACTAACATACTGTATGTATCTGAAAGAAGGGAATGAGACTCCAGAATGATCCAGAAATGATATAGTAAGAAGAGTTTTCATATTAAAGATCTTTAGAATAGAATACAAAGTATAGATAGACTATATAGGATACACTATAGTTATAGAAGTAATCCAGAGCGGTCTGCCCTTTTCGGATTGGTAATTGGACATATGCGGCGCTATCCTCAGCACTGAGAGGAATAATGTACATAGCATTAAGGTATGCATAAATGAGGGAGAGAGGTTGTCGAGAGACAGGGTGAGCCAGTCGGATCAAGGCACACTTACACCTCAGAACGCGGGTGTAGGAAATTGCCATCGGTAGTGCCACTTATGCACCTTCCCTGACACTCATAAGATCTCAGAATATCCCATACACTATACCGATCATGCTATAATTCACGGGTAAAAAGATGACATAATGGAAACCTGATGTATTTAAGTTAGGCGGAGAAGACATTGAGAAGGGATGTCTAACGGAATATCGATCAGTATCCAGTATGATTAGGATATTAGATGAAAATTAAGAGAGGCCGAAGTAAGAGATTACGCCTTTTCAGTAGGAGAGTTAGTTACAGAACTCCGGCAGAAAGCGTAAATAAGTGTGATATATATAGTGAAAGTGACAGAAAATACAAAAGTTATTAATATATATATTAGAATGATGTTATTTGGCAAGAGGGCCAGAAATTTTTATCAGTAGTGGAGTAAGTAATACCAGAGTAAAGTGGGATTTCGCACTTTCTTTTAGTGTAGTGAAAGCGCCGCTTAAGTATCCTTATTATCGTAAATTAAATATATATTATAGTACCCTGCAATAGATTCCGAGTAATAGCAGATAAATAGGAAAATATAGTATAAGTAAGTGTTATGAATTAAGTAGTATATATGAGAACTTATCATGTGAGTAGTAGTTTTTCCTATGCTCACTCGATATAATAATCGCAAATGGTCTCTCTCCTAATGTGAGCCGAGAACATTCTCCCCATCGAACAATAGTATGAGATGGATATTGTGAGAAAACAAATTTAGTATTTGAGAAGATGGTGAAATGGAAACGCCGCATTCTCTCTATACTCACTCAAACGGATTACTACGGCTCCTATCACTTATATTCAGTACCTTAAGCGTGATATCCGAAGTACTATGAATAAAAATTTCATCCTCGATGTAATCGAAAGAGCAAGGCTATTTTAAATCATACTATCCTAAAAGAGATATCTTTTCTTATATTAATTCTGTTTATAGTTCTCTCAAAGATTATATGATTTAGTCGTAACCTCTGAGACAATCACATCTCACTCCCCCCTCCATATCGCATTCATTAGCACCACTCTCTCGTATCTTTAACATATGCTCACAGAAGTATTTTCATATTGGAGAGTCAGCACCCACTTCATGAGTTGATTATTCCGACCGCATATCTGTGGGTCACGGGCTTTCTTGGTGCAAGCATAGTGCGAATTGCGTGTGCGATCCTTCGCTTGGTGATACATATAAGAAGTTTATTATATTATTAAAATTATAGAAACTACAAGTATTATATATATATTATAATATATATTGGATAGATGGGATTGTTTGTATAGTGAAGCTTATAGGATATAATTGGTTAATATTATTAGTAATATATTTTATATAACTATCTTATAGTGAGAGATAGCTGTGCAAGATAGTTGAGTGATAAACATTAGTAATCAATGCTATATTATATAATTATATATATATATATAGGGAAATGACATTGAGGGTGTAAACAAGTCTTAAATGATGAGTTAAATAGTTTGTTTCGACCAAGCCATATATTACTTTAAGTGAGGAGTAACTCAGTTACAAGAAAGAATTAAAAATCCTTAAGCAATGCATGATTCATTCAACCAAAACAAAAAGTTTTTATACAAAGAGTTTACCTCGAGTTATTCTCTCGGAAGGGAAAATATTTCGCTTGTTGTTTGTTATTTCCTGACTCTGAGGTAACCTTTGGCTTAGGTGTGGATGTGCAGTGTCTCTTAACTCGCGGGTGAGTCTTCTCTGTCTCTACGAGTTTTAAAGTGCTTTCCCCAATCAGCTGCAGTCAAAAGCGTCCAGCAACCTCTGAGGCTTCGTTTTGGCGCTATACCTTCTCGCTGAGCGACTATTCAGAGTGTATCTGTGAGTATGGGCATGCTGCTCCTATACGCCGAGCTACTCTAGTCCTTGGTCTTTATTTTAAGTTGCCGTTTTCTTAGTTAATTCGAAGTTCTTAGAAGCAAGTGTGAAGTGTAGTCTTGTATGAGGATGGAGGGAGAATTACTCAACCAAGGATCTGGAGCAGGACCGGAAGCGCTTGTGATAATTTTGAAAGATCCATTCTATTATATATTCAGTACTTAGCATCTCAAAACTTTTAGCTATTACGCAATCCTGAGTGTTGGATTAGGTGAAAGGAACATAAATAGTACACATAGTAACTCATTATGTTAAGAGAATTCTGCGAAAATATTTACTTTGAGGATTGCTATATATATTTATATATATATATATAGATTATATATATATATATATATATATATAATTTATATATTATATATTATATATATATATATATATATATTATATTATTATATATATTATATATATATAATATATATTAATATTATATAATAATGTATATAAGTTAAATTAAAGATACACATTTTTCAATAATCTAATGGATGTTTCTGCGCGTCATACTGTGGAACTACACACACCTAAATCTGTGCGATCACAGTATTTCAACGTCCTTTTTGAAATAAAATCTACTACTCTCATGATGACGTCTGCTACTTTATGCTGCCTGCTATCCAGAAATGCTGAGAAAATTTAGCATCTATTTAAGCTAGGTATGTGTATGTAACTCGTAAATTTTTTTATCTTCATTAAAGATCACTTACCTCACGATAAGAGCATGTTATAGAAGGTGGATATGAACTGCTACGGCATGTAAGAAAGTAGAGAAGGGAAGTACAGTTTATGGGACAGATTCGTGAAGCGGAATAATATAAAGTGAAGGCCCCACATAGTCAAATATATAATATATATGAAATTATAAGTTGAGATGATTATAGGCACCGCAGCTCACCCCACCCAACATACTATTATATATCAATCTTATAACTATATGATTATGTTGATGATTTTAATTATAATTTATATTTAATTCATTATCTAATCGCCTTAATTCTTATTATGGCTATTATTCTTTCATAATAAAAGTAACTTTAACAATATTTATTTTATTTATGAAGATGAGAGTTCTTATTAGTTTGCTATTATTTAATTATAACATTATATTATAATCTCTAACTTCCAAGCTCTTTCATTCAGTTTTTTCTGCTCTATCGTACTCCCTATTCTCTTTGCCTTCTATTGATCAATATAATTTACGTTCCTTCAAAACTATATAGGATTTTACAATATTAAACATATTTCTCTATACTTGATATATATTATTAGAATAATTATTATTGTATGAATAGAATATGATCATATACTAGGGATCTATTATTGGAACTTGATAAAAAAAGTAACCTGCATACTCACACAAATACCCAAATACGAGTTGTTTTCAGTTCTCTTACATCCGAGTCTCATAATGACCCTCACTCCGGTGATCGAGATAACCTAATACTTTAAATATACTTATTATTTAATAATCAAGATATATATTATTTATAAATTTATTATATATTATTTATATTGATTTTGAAAGTCATCTACGACAATTATTAAATCATACCTTATTTAAATTGATTTAATGTTGAATACATATTATCATTGTGATTTCTATTACCGGTATTATTATATTATTTATATATTCATTATTTACAACGCCCGCACTGTCTGTCAATTATACTGAAAATGACCTGATTCTGTGCAATAAAATATTTGCAGCAACATCACATTTTTAGCCTCTTTTCAACAAATGTCTCATACTGCTGTAGTCCACACCGAAATCTACTTGATGGAGAAGTGTTTTGTTATTAAATATTTAACAGGAAGGTGTGAAAAATAGTGTACATAATAATGTCTATAGGTATGCAAATTTATACTATTGTGCGAGGCACCAATAGTACTCTCATGAATCTTACCAATTTTGACATTTTTACCTAATGACGTACTAAAGTCGACCTGTTATCAACGCTCACATTGTACTACCCTATAATAAAGTAGTTTCTTATACTGGACCGAATATATTAAAGGTCAATTTATATGTGATACCTTATAGGTGAACTCACTTACTATTTTTTATTTTAATCGAGTGAACTTAAATATATAGGTAGTAGGGATGTGATCAGTTGCGATCTCACTAAGTATTACTCAATTTTTACGCATCAGTACACTGATAAACTATGTTAGATGAATCTTGCTTTATACAGCTACTCAGATTGTAGAGTAGTCATGTTATTTTGTCTGGCTTCTTCACGTTTATGGGAAAATAAATAAATGATGGCAGCTATGTTAAACTAATCTCTGATTGCAAAGTCTTATATGTGAGGAGCTGTGATAGATGTATTCTTTCCGTTTAATATTTTAATCTCTCTGTCTTCTCATATATATAATATAAACTCATATTCTCAGATAAATCATAAGTAGCCATATTTGATGTGCTCACGTTCGTGTGGTATTACAGAGAGCTATACTGATGAGTCATTCGCACATGTGTAGCGATAATGTAGTAAATTCATAAATTAGTGGCGTGTTCGCTAAGGATGTCAATTATGAGATGTTATAAGAATCTCTTATCTAAACGTTTTTCCTAGTGCAAACTCTCAATATTTTGGAGTGTCAATTAATGTAAGCCGAAAGTCCATTTCCTCATGAAAGTCTTCATATTATTCTTAAATCAGGTGCTGAATATTGCAGTGCTATACTATTCTACTAATCATCTTAAATTAGACTGAGCTCTCGATGATAACTACTCCACATTACTTATTGTCTTTACTGATGCTAGATAATGACAATAATAATTGTTCTTCATCGACCTCTTATGTCCTACTCATAGACTAGCATCACTATCTAGCAAGTATAAGGATGTCATAATACAATTACCACTGACTACCATGCAAAGATCGCACTAATCTGAGTTTCTTCCGGCTACGAACTTAACTCTCTCAACTAAAACTAGAAAAAAGAACTTGAGCTATTCTAACTTTTCCCGTTAGTAAAGTAAAAGTAACAATGTGTAAATTTACGATTTCTTCTTACTGAGCACTCACGCAAATAGCACTAATATCAATACTTACTGTTCGACTATCGAGATCAACTAGATGGCCACATCGAATAGCGGACGAATATACACCTTCTCTAGTAAGAGCGTCATACGCTCATTCTCGTTCTTCTCTAGGTATTCGCTATTGCTCTGGTGATCGCATAGATTTAAGTGAACTGATATTACGAAGATGTTATCGTATTTTATCTTATGAAAGTAGAGTCGAAGGAATAGTGGGCTCAGGTGTTAGTTCGATTAGGAGTGCAACAGTGAAAGACAGGTATCGATGGTAGAAAAAGTAGAGTAAGAGTTGCAACTGATAAAATATATTAATATAAGAATGTTTAACGTCGAATTTAACATATCTAACATACAAATGACAATAATAATTAAATCAATTATATAAATATTTTATTAGACGATATTATTATAATAATATTAACACTTATAAAATTTGTGAATTATAGTTCTCATTTTTATTCAGTCTAAAATCTAAGTCCACTTGTGTTTGCAATCGAATACATATCTACTCACACTCGTCACTCGTATAACAGTGTAACATCTTTACTCTCTGAGCACGCTGGTTGGCTCGCGATACCTACAAGGAGCTTATAAGGCGCGGGCTGGTCACTTGTGTCTAATACTTCTCTACACTTACTCGAGCGTGGGTTGAATATAGTATTGTGCACCTACACTTTGGCGCCCGTGTAGTATCCATAGAGCATTCTACAACGATGAAATATGTGGGCCCTACCCGGTGTAAAAAGAAATAGTCTCCGTAAAGAATAGATACATGTGTGTAGCTATAACTATCTATACATCAAAAAGTAGCACGTAAATTAAACACTGACGCCGGCATAGCTACTAGTCATAGCCGCGTACGTAGTGAGTGTACTACCAGGTACGGTTACTACTAGGTCATGAGGCCATACTATATCAGCTCACGCGTGCGGCCTACTAATATACTAGTAGGGTAACTCATACATACTATTATATGCTACTAGACGCGCTACGCTTTATGAGGTGATGCGCGCAGTAGATATACGTCAACTAACGTAGCGTCTACATATATAGCAGCTATGCGGCCTAGTACTATATCCTCTATAATAATGAAGTAGTTAGTGACATGTATAGACATTAAAAGGAGATCAAGAAGAAAACGAAGGCGGGATAAAAAATTGGTGTCCGGGTAGAATTAAAGTCACAGAAGAATCAAATGAGTGTGTGAACGCGGCCGGGCAGACTCGCCGCGCGGCGGCCGTCGTTGTGCCCCGCGCCGCCTGTCACGCGGGCATCCTTCCCCGTGGGCGCCGGGGGGAGCGCGGGGCCTATGGGTGTATACAAGCTATTTATAGTGATTAATCAAATGTACTAAAGACAATTGTGAGATGGCGAGAAAGCAATAAGCGTTATTAATAGTAAAAAAATAAATAAGAAGATAAATAAAAGGATATATTTATATTATAAATAGTTCATAATATTCGTCGGCGCCATAATAGTATATAATATATAATGTAGGTATATATATATATGAATATTTATATTATATGATATATATATAGGATCTATATATATCAGGGTATATTATATTATAGGCTAGTATATATAGTGAATAAGGTACTAGATATAAAAGCTAGTATCAAATATAACGTAATTTAATTAAATAAATACTACAGTATTAAGCACTACCTACGCTAAAACCTTATAAATATGATCCTCATCAATATAAGTATACGTATTAGTAGGTACCAATATATATATGTACCCTAGTTAAACCTATATAGTTAATAGCGCCGTACTACGTATACCCTACCCGGATACCCGCACTCAGACCTATAGCGGCGCGTGAGTGTATGTTATATACTACAGTATATATATTAGTACGCGGTTATTGTGCGTCATATATCACTAGTACTGGTCTAGGGTAGTATTATTGACGTATCACCCTCGGTAGCGCGGATGGGTATAGTCACTTACACTAAGCTAGTAGCTACTACATACCATATGGGCGCGTCCCCTGGCAGCCTGAATGAGTGTGACCTAATGACTGAGCGCTACCCGATAGAATATCGTAAGCGGTCTACTCGAGTAAGGATCACACTAATAGTAAGGTATACTGGAACCGATAATATCATACGTCGTGACCATACGAGTGAGTCACGCATAGTGAAGATACTAAGACATAATGATTGAGTACACTGCGGGTTACCTAAGCAAGGCTAGATAGGTAGTAGTAGGTTACGGAGTATCACGTACTATATATATGTTAGTGAGGCGCCTCTCATCGGCGGACTAATCACCAAGACTGAATCTGGCATATTCTAATATGACTTCCAATACTAGCCACTTATGGCTATAATGCGTTTGAATATGTTGTTATGTAGCACCCCTGTGAGTTAGTATTTATATATTATATGCGGAAGTAGGTATAACAACTATAGCCAATGTGGATAAAGGTTAGTTATAGTCAAATATAAATATATCGACAAATTGTTATGATATTACTGGTCCTTATCTGAGAGCATCTACGTTTGATTTAAATAATATTACTAATACCGAAGAAGAATAGTAGTATTGATATATATTACTTACTTGCCTATTACGATAACACGTTTCGCAGTAATATTTATAGTTTATATGATTATAGTCAATGTGAGAATATTTGAGATCAAGCTCAGTGGGTAACATGATCTCTTCATAAAATTTGATTTATATACTTTTATAGGTAAATACTTCATAATACTTCTTGGTATGCACACAAAATAGATAATTAACGGTAGTGTGATAAGCCGGAAGTACCTCTCACCCTACCATAGATGTTAGAAGAACTCAGTAGTATAAATCTCCAATATTTAAATACTAAATTATCAATCGGGCGAATATATAATAGTTTTAGCTCACCTTATATCAATAATATAAAACTGGATGTGATCATTAAAAAAGAAATTAGAAAATATATAATATATATCCCGCCTAAAACATCACTTGAATAAACATATTAAATTCCACAAGTTTCTTTGATAAGGCCCCCCGGTTTAAGCATAATATATATAACCCGTTATATCTCTCTGCATTTTCTCTGTGACTAATTGTTACGGGTCCTCCTGTCTCCAATGTTGGGTATATAGTTGTATTGTTTATGGATTGAAGAGACCAAGCACTGTTTTTAAATGTTGGTAATAACAAGTGGAAGACGTTGTAGTAAACCCTACTGTCCCGATAAAAAGATAGGTAAATATGTAGTTATACGCCTTAGTATTGTTTATTATGTATAAGGAAGGAATTGTATATAAAAGTTTAGTCAATTATAAATAATATATATTTATGTCAATATTTATATGATGAATTCTATTAACAAAAAAAAGAAGCCTTTGCCAATACAGAGATACGTTTTGCAATTATCGAAAACCAGAAAAAGTATAAAAAGAGTAATAGTTAATGCAAAAAAAAAAACAGTAAAATACACAAGTGAAAGACTTGTTAAATGATATGAGTCCAAACAACAAGCGACCGCTCCATTCTCCTTAAAAATGGAGTTAATTCGTGTGATATCAACACATTATGCGGAATAAGATTCTCAGTGAACTGATAAAAAATAAAAAAAAAAAATAGTAATAATCGAATTATATATAAGAGATAAAAAAAATATAAGTAATCATATAAATGACATAAGCTATATTATCGAGCGCAAATAGACAAAAAAATCATTTTGAAATCATATATTTACAACAAATCCAAATTGATTCTGAGTTATGACCAGTTGTTGGCCTATTGAGTTTTTATTTGTGCAGAACAATACATGAGAGTTCTAGAAAAGTTGGCACTTGATATATGAAATATGTAGCTTTAAATGAATATTTAAGTTTTGACAATTAAAAAGAAAAATTTTAATTAGTATTGAGTACCCAAGCAAAAACACAGAAATCATTGAGGAAAACAACCACCTAATTTATCTCTCAGAGAAACAGTTAAGAGAAGGAGACAGATGAAAGTTCCTTGCTCCATCAAACTATTTAGAATGTTTTAAGCTGATATAGGAAGCGCAACCAGTGAGATATATAGTGGATATTTTAACAAAAAGCTTGTCTTGGTAAATGTAAGCATTTAAGAGAAGGAAGCCGAAGGCTATACCCATAAGGTAATGAGAGTGTATGTATGGCTAGTAGCGACGCGAATTATATAGACTCTTCCATCAGGAACTATTGAAGTTTCAAATTTGGGAGACATAAAGTCCTTAGCTTAGTATCAAATTGTTTGTTATTTTACTCGAGGTAAGCTCTGACGTAATGACGCCTCTATGTAGAAACTCCCACATTGCATAAGTCACCTCTATAGGAAATTTACAGTCATTAGCTTAAGTCTTTATATCCCAAGTAATTTGTAATAGTTTGGGTACTTAAGGCTTGCTTTTTTAGGTTTACTTCTGCCATATTACACTCACCAAGTACTTATATGCTTTTTCTTTACTGGCTATCAACACATAATTATTCGAAATGTCTGTCTCTACGTATAAAGCTCTAATATACTGATTTGATTCCTTATGAATTATATAGTATCACAAAGTGAATATGGATATGAACTCTATCGCAAGTAATGTATTCTACTATATGGTGTAGATATTAAGAGCCCTTCCATAATTTTTTTTTCTAATAAAAGTTAAAACCAATCATTTTAATAGAAATAAAATAGTAAGTAATTGTATAGTATTGATATAAAAGTAGGTATATTATATGTTATATTAATAATAGTGCACTAGTATAATATAAATGATTTATAGAATATATAGGCCTCCTCATAATAAGAATACTATACTAATAAGGTGGTATTGCTATAATTAGATATCACCTTTATATTGTTAAAATATATAATTTTATAATCTAACATATATTAGTAATTATATATATAATTTATGGTTATATATTAATATTGAAATCATTCAATTATTAATAAGTAGTAAATATACAATATGTAGACTGATATAATTATTGTATAAAGAGTATATACTAATAGTGTATATTTGAGTATAATATAATTTAATAATGTAATAAACATTTTATTTTCAGTATTTATTTTATTATATAACTATATATTTATATATTATATAATGATCGATTTTAATATGTATATGCATATAGCCTTAAGATATATTATATTTCTTTATAATTATTGAAAAACCTTTGGTGTATCTATATATTTTATCTACTTTATATAGTTTAATATATATTAAATTATAATATATAAAATTAAATTTATTCTTTATGTCTTACGTATTCTCCTCCAAGATATCTTGCTCAGTTCTTAATCCATTTCGAGGTCTAATTGTGAGTTTTACACAGTCAAAATTTTCATTGTATTATCTATTTATTAAAATTATGATATCGCCACCATCTAAGGCAACCAAGAATTTAGTTAATTAACTGTGCCCAGTCTGCATTAGTCGTTTCACCTGTGTGGCGAATGAGATTATGGTGTCTGGGATCTTTAAATCTCTAGTCTAGTTCTAAAGCTACGTGTGGAATGTTACATGTATTATACGATAGCTAATTAACTTTCCAATTCTTTAAATCTTAGATGTTGCTAATAAAAGCAATGATAAATCGATGGACTCTGTTGTTAATCACTGTAGTCTCCTTATATCTCCTCATAATTGGATTCATGATCCTGGGTTAAAATTCGATAAGTAATATCACAAATGAGTAAGAAGTTAATTAAGTAGCTTATTATATATATATTAGTATCTCTCACTCATAGTGCTAATATTATTTATTCAATAGTATATTATATGAGATATATATATATATTATAAGAAAATTATAATCCTATATATAGTATATTTATATAGAATTATTGATTATATATTATATAAATATATATATATATTATTTCGATAACGTTAAATATATATAAATAAAATATATATACAATATAATATTATAAAATAAAAAATTATAAAAATATAAATAAATAAAAATTATAAAAAAAATTATGAAATAATAAATTAAGAAATTTAAAAGAAACCTATATATACTTCTTATATATATATAATATACTCATTTTTATATATAGAATTTTATTCCGATGATGCCTAATAATATGCATATTTATAATCTAGACAATATAATAATTAATATTTATTTATTATCTTTAGTATATACATGTATTATGCTCGTAGCTCGTGCGTCCGTCATATTATCTATAAAGATTACTCATTGATGTCATGTATCATATATTAGTCAGTATATTATATAATTAGGAACAACTTGACTATGTAATATCTATATATATATAATTAATTAATATATATTATAATTATAGTATATATATATATATTATATATTATATATTAATATATATTATTATAGTAATGTAATAAATTAATATATATAGTATATACTATATATATATATTATAGTATATTATATAGTATATATATATTAATATATATATATATAATATATATATATATATTAAATATATATATATATAATAATATACTACTATAATATATTAATTATATAATATATAAATAATATATATATTATTAATTATAATAATATAAATATATATATTAATTATATATATATATTATATATATATTAATTTATAATTTAATATATATGTAATTCATTATGTTATAGTTAATTTATTATATATATATGTTATATATATTATATTATATATATTAATATATATATAATCCTATATTATATGCCTGAGAGTGTGGATATTAATAAGCCTCCAGTTGGAAACCATAGATATATATTATATATATACTTATATAATATATATATTGATTAATATGGTGTGAATATATATATAATATCCCGAAAAAAATGAGATATATATTTATATATAATGAGTATATAATTGTCAGATTTAGTTTCACTAATATATATTGAAAGATTATTTTATATATAAAAGTATAAGAGAATGAATAAGAATAAATCAATGGTAAATATGCAATTAATAATTTATATTAGGTATGACAGTAAAAGTGATAACCTAATATATATATAGATCCCTAATAATGTGAATAATATAATTAAATATATATAGTTTATATACGGTAAGATGTTTGGATACATGAATACATATAAAGTCTCAATTCTATACAAACCCCTACTTGAGTACTTAATCTCATCCTACTAATTGTTGTATAGTACCTTTATGAGTAAATAGTAATAATAATGAAAGAGATAATGAAATTGTTTAATATGAAAGAGGATGAAGTAAGGTGCCATGCATCTGTTCGATTTGTTGGTAGATGAAACAAATTTGCAGATAATTTATATATTATTATTTATATTGTGTATAATTTTAAGAACTCTTTAGAATCTTCTTTTGCTTCCAGAGTAGCTTCTATCCTATCAATTGTTTTTCTAGTTTGTTGTTTGCTGTTTTTTGTTGTTGTTTTGTTTTGTATGTTGTGTTCCTAGGTTCTCTTTCATCAATTTGTTATTGCCTTTCATTCATCATCCATACCTATGGCTTACATTCGATACTATCTATACATATCAATAATATATTCACATTTACAACTTCTCTTTGCATCCCATTCCCACATTGTTTATAAGATACTAAAGATTTTTATGTAATGGACTTTAAGGCATTAATAATGCCTTGAACTTTGCCTTTTTCTTTTTCTTTTTTTTTTTTCTTTTTCTTTTTCTTTTCTTCTCTCTATTATTCTTTTTCTTCTTCTTTTTCTTCTTCTTCTTCTTTCTTCTTCTTCTTCTTCTTCTTCTTTTCTTCTTCTTCTTTCTTTCTTCTTCTGCTTGCTTTCTGCTTGTTTCAGTTTTATCTAATCAATTTATCTTTTAACCCTCCATATCCCTTCTTTCTTCTCTTGCTCTTCTTTTTTCTTTTTTTCTCTTTTTCTTAAAATACTTTTGGTGTTCTTTTGCATTTTTTTTTTTTTTTCTTTCTTCTTTCCTTATGAAGACAAATTGTGAAGATATTTATTAAATTATTAATTATTATTACAATGGTAATGCAAAATTAACATTAACAAGAAGCTGCTTTTTCATCTCAGATTAATGTCAATGTGATTGATTTGTGAAATATTAGTTAGATTGAATATTGAATAATTTATTTAGAGTATTCTCATTATTCTCATTTATATATTATTATTGTGGAGCCCAATATGATTATGATAACTGTATGTGTAAATAATATTAAATAAAACCATTTTTTTTTTGTATTATTACTATGTAGTTATTATTTGTTATTATTATTATTATTATTATATTATATTATTATTATTATTATTATTATAACTTCTTGTTCTTTTACCTTCGACTTCTTTAGCGGCGTGAGCAACTGCATCTCTATTCGATTTCCACAAACTTATCAGAAAGTGTAATCAGCAGCCAAATTAAGAATACTTCTTGTAATTCGCTTGAATCGATATAAACATTTATATATGTACCTAAAAAAGTAAAAAAAAGTAAAAAAAAACCAAAAAAAAAAATTTTCTTATAATACTTACGACCATATAATTTTATGAATACAAAATGAGGTTTTATATACACGGAAAGTAACTTTTTTTTATATATATACATGTTTATAAATATATAAACCCCCTCGTACACAACTCTTAAAAAAAAAAAAAGGTAAAAAAAAAAAGCCAGATTAGTTCTTCTATCTCCTTCTAACAAGCCTGTAAATTGTGGAATTTTGACAAAACAGACGTGCCTAACTACCTTTTCAAAGATCTTTATGGTTTTCTGGTGATTTTTTTATTTTCGCGAGTTATTCAAGATATAAAAAGGATTATTATAGAGTGTATTAAATGGGCTTTTTCAAGAGCATTTGCAGTTTTTGTCATGTATTATGGTTGTAGTTTAGAAAATAGGTTTATAAGATTTATTTGCTTAATGGGCATTTTATTTATAAAGTGGACTTGTATATGCCTATATATATATATATAATACTATATATATATATAATAAATATAACTATATATATATATAGATATATATATTTATATAATAACCTTATATATATATATATATATATATATATATAGTATATAGTATACATAGTATATATATATGATGTGCGGCTTATAAGTGCTGTTGTGTGTGTGTGTGTGTTGTGAGGTGCTGTGTTTGTAGTGTCTGTGTGTGATATGTGGAATTTACACATTGTTCCACATATTCTGTGTAACATGTGCGCAACTAACAAATTTTAATTCTTAGATTGTTATGAAGATATCATTTTAAAATTTATATTCATTATTATTGATAAAGGACAAAAATGTCAAAATATCTTTCGACATATTTTTAACTTAATATAGTTTATCATTTAAAGTTTATCTTTTTTGGCTGGATCAGTACAAGGGTGTTTGGAAGCAATAAATTGCAATTCAGATGGAGATAGCTAACCTGTGATCATAAATAAATAATCTCTCTCTCTCTCTCTCTCTCTACTACTCTCTCTCTCTCTCTCTCCTCTCTCGTCTCCTCTCTTCTCTCTTCTCTCTCTCTCTGTCTAACGTCTATCTCTCTTTTTCTCTTCTCTCTCCTCCCTCTCTCGCTTCTCTCCTCTCGATTCTCCTCTCTCTCTCTCTTCTCTCTCTACTCTCTCTCTCTCTCTCTCTCTCTCTCTCTCTCTCTCTCTCTCTCTCTGCCTCTATATCCCTCTCCCTGTCTGTTTTTCTATCTATTTTCTATACTATCATAACTATCTATACTATCTATCTATCTATCTAATCTATCTATCTATCTAATCTATCTATCTATCTATCTAATCATTTAATCTATCTATCTATACTATCTATCTTTTTATCGATCTCAAATCTATTTATTTGCTCTCTATTTCCTTCTAAGCTATATACCAGATATATTATATATTTATATATATATATATAATATATATATATATAATATATATATCAATAAATATATAATATATATATATATACTAATATATATATATACTATATATATATACCCCGCAAAATTATCGCACCACTGTTCAAAAGGCACATAAAGGTATGAAACATACATTAAATAGACTACTACATGTTTAACATGGTTCATACATGTCGAAAGATACAATATACACATATATGGGTACAAAAGGGTATGGGAAAGGTCCCTACAAAACTGCTACATGGCGCGAACATAGCGCTGTATGCGCCGCAATACGGAATATGAACCTGTAGGTACATGGGTTGTCCTAAAATATGATGGTTTGCGTGCCTCAATACCGTGTGTAACGACCTCTCGAAGTAATGACGGTCTGGCTCCGCAGTCTCATGCTGGATGTGAGGTTCCGTATGTCATCCTGAGGGACCGCGTCTTATAGGGCGACCATGGCCAGCCGAAGGTCATTCAGAGTGATTTGAGTGGGTTGAGATGTCGAAGTCCTCTTTCCAACATGACCCATACATGTTCGATTGGAATTGAGGTCCGGACTGTACGCAGGTCACCGGAACGTGTCGATTTGAACCTCCTGTAGGTATTCCTGTACATACCTGGCCACGTAAGGATGAACCCAGAACTGATGTAGGGCGCAAAATGTATGACATAAGGTTCAAAGATGTTCGTAATGTATCGTGCGGTGGTCAGGGACCCTTCACGAAGGATCTGGTCTGAAGGGGCGGCTAATCATAACCTACCCACCATCGTATGGCACCACTCCTTGGATGTTACACTCTTAGACGTCGATCGGAGATTGCCGATTGCCGGAGTGGCCAGTTGACATATAAACGTGCATATGCGACCCTCGCTGTACGATGACCTCTCCTGAGAGGTGGCCCTCTTGCAAGCCTTCATGACCAATACCCGTATTCGGGAAGCCGTCTGCGAATCGTATCAGTAGTTATACTTGTTCCATATACCTGCACCAACTGTCTCTGGAGGCTTCTTGCTGATATGAAGCTCTCCCGCACTACACATAACCATATAAATCAATCTTCACAACGTGTTTCGAGCGTCCTCTACTTTGCCTCGGTAATTTACGGTATTCGTTGGTCTCCTCGTACCGATGTATGACTCTTCCAATTTTTATGTGTGCAACGCTTACCCTACGTCAGAGGTCACGATGGCTCTGGCCTTCTGGTGCCAATGCTACCATCTTCACACATTCATCACATGACAAATGACGGTAGCACTTTCCATTATGTCTCCACTACCTTATACGATGCAACTGCTGCTCCGCGACGGTCGGACATTTTTGGTAAACTACTACAACCAATCACAAGTTGAGTTCGCTGGTTTCTCAATTCATACTTTTCTATGGAGATCGGTTCCTTTTTATTACACCGACTCCGCATCACCGCAACTTAGGACGAAATCGTATGTAGGGCATATCAAGATTATCTGACTTGACCTGACCTAACCTAACCTAACCTAACCTAACCTAACCTAACCTAACCTAACCTAACCTAACCTAACCTAACCTAACCTAACCTAGCCTAATCTAACCTAACCTAACCTAACCTAACCTAACCTAACCTGTCGACCCATTTTCCTGCCAACCATAATTTGGGTTAGTCCCCCAAATTTGTTATAAGTTTAATTATCACTTCAACTTTGTTCTCCTTCACCCTTCCATTATATACTAAATTTTAGTCGTATTTTATCGTACTGAATTTTAATAGTATTGTAAATCTGTTTATTTTAAAAGATTTTCGCTCAAACATCGATGAAAAAATTTCAAGCATTTTGTGAGTTATAATGGAACTTCGGCTTTCTCTTAATGAAAAAATGAGAATATTGAGTATTAAAATCATGTAAAATTTAAAGACTTAAACTAATTGTAATTGTTTAAAGTAGAATCTGATACAAGTGACACAGAAATTAGTGGAACAGAAATTGAATATATTGCAGGATAACATGTTACATGCATGTATGATTAAACACTCTGGATGGGGATTATTATTGAGGTATCTCGTGGATTTTATGATTCCAAAATTAATTTCTATCAACACCTAACTAAACATCCCTCCAAATACTTTTTTCCCTACCAAAAAGATAAATGCTCGATATCAAAAGATGACATAAGTATGATTTCAAGTCCAAGCATTATTCCGGCATCAAGAGAACCTAAGATAGTCTACTCATTCGCGTATAAGAATGTAAAAAGAGCTAATTTTTTACTGAAATGAAGTTTAAAAGTGGCTAAATGTACTTTTACCTACTACTGCTCTCTTGTTGTTTTAATATTTTATATTAAGAAAATTTGTTAATTGTTTAACTAATTTAACTAATAGTAGAACTAATTTCGAGTAAAATAATTTCTTTTTGTTAAGTTGACGTTAGTCAAAGTCAAAAATAAGCATTAAATACTGAAATTTACAGGTGTCTCATTTCATACCCTTATGCACAAATGATAAAGAAATATTTCTAACATTAATAAAAAAAATTGTATCTATCGCCCCATCTCAAGGGGGGGAACAGCCCCAAATATTAATATTTCATTTTTAAAATTTTTTAAACTATAAGTTTTAGGTAAAAATGGACTTAGAGTAATTTTTCTTTAACATGCCTTATGACCCAAAAAAAACGCAATATATATATATATATATATATCATATATATTATATATATATTATATCATATATATATATATATATATATAATAATTTATATGTATATCTTCAATTATATATAAAAGGTTTAAATGTCTGATATATATATTACATATGTATCTCTATAATATTTTATTTATATCTTTAAATGTATATAAAAGTATTTAAATGGAAATTTTTTTTTATATATATTGAAACTAACAAAAAAATAGTATATATATATTATATATATATATATATATATATATATTATATATATATATATATATAATATATATATTATATTGCTCTCAAGAATTGCTTTATAAGGATAAGATAAGCATGCTAAAAATAATAACTGCAGAAAAAAAAAAACGGGAAAACATATTTGAATTCAGCGAACAAGTTATTGCAAGAGAAAAAGCAAAAAAATATCAATTTCAAATTAATTATTAATAACACCTTAAATATTAATAATAATTGATTAGTTAAGAATAATTTTCTACGGCTGAATAGGCATCTTATGTCTGGCCACTGTGCGTACTTCTACCTGGCAGCGAGAACAGCGAGAAAAGAAAAATTAACTTTTTACTTGTGAATGAAAAACATCGTTTTTTATTCATGTTTTCTTTATATTATTATATATATATATATATATATATATATATATATAAATATATATATATATATGATATATATTATATATATGATATAATATATGTGATATATATATTATTATATGATATATATATATATATACTATTATATATATATATATATATATATTATAAATATATATATATATATATTATAATATATATATATATATATTATATATAATATATATAGTAAAGTATATATAATATATATCAAGGTATACATCACTGCCAGAATTTTTATATATATGTGCATCTTTTATAGTGATACCATCATCATGGATATACATATATATAGTTATATATGATATAATAATAGAATATATATAGATATATATATATATATATATACGTAGAGTTAATTTTGGTTAGTTAGTAGGTTAACTTAGGATAGCGTTAAGTTAGGTTAGTTAGGTTAGGTTAAGGTGAGGTTAGGTTAGGTTAGGCTTAGGTTAAGTTATCTTATTTTACGTTAGGTTTCTTTACTTTGGACCACTCTCCTTCAATTGAAGAGAAATTCCTCCTGTTTCATATTTAATAAAACTTAACGTTTATTAAAAACTGTTAAGTAATAACATCTTTCTTCTTTAAACAAATGTAGCCTTTCCACTCATCGGTTATATAATTGTTGTTTTTGGCTTTATGTAATCCTATTACTTCATTTACTATGATCCTCTTTCTATACCTCCTATGAACCATCGACTTTTCACCATTCGCTCTTTTATATTTTCGTTTTACCAAAAACTCGGTATTTCAATTGCCAAACTTATCTTACACTAATATATTGATTATTATATACGTTTTTATCGCCCTTCATTTTATTTCTCTTCATTTTCCGGCATTAAAATGTTCCCTGATTTCAAAGTATATCAGTTTTATATAGCTATAGTAGTTTTTAAATATACAGGTGTCCCCTAATCTGCAAGGCTGAACAATCTATATATAATATATATATATAGTATAGTTATATACTTATATATATTAATATATATTATATATTATATATACTATATATATATATATATATATATATTAATATAAAATATATCAATATATATATATATATATATATATATATGATTACTTTTGTAATTTAGCCCAATTCGCTAATTTAAAATATTAATATATTTTAAATCTTTTTGAAGTCCAAAGCTGTACAATTATGCAATTAAGAAATTATGCATACGATCCTCATACAAAAATTTACATTCTCATATATATATATATATATATATATAATATACCTATATTATATAATACTATATATATAATATATATAATAGTATATATTATAGCCTATTATATATATATATATATTATATATTATAGGGCTATATATATAGTATAGATATATATGCGATTCCTGAGCCAGGCGAATGCTGGGGTGACGATCCCAAGAATCACACCTCCCACAGGAGGTGAGTGTGTGTGTGTGGCCATTCAAAGATGTTGAGTTTGCCCTCGTTGGTCCAACTTGAAGCTCCTTACCCGGAGGTAAGATAAACTCTCTAATTTCTTTTTCTATGATAATGCCACCTATATGACACTTTTCTTACATCTAGTTCTTACATTTAAATTATAATAGTTAATTCCCGTACATTTCAGGTACAGGATAAGGAACCTTTCTTCATACCTTCCTACGGGCTAGGGAACCTTCCTTCAGCATTCATCAGATTCAGATTTTTTTCCAATAGGACTAAGTTTCTTTTGTGCTTTTCATCCGATATTGAAAATGTAAATTGCAAATTATATAATAACTCACTTTGTGACAAAGAAAGAACACTCCAAGAAATAACTTACTTATTCATTTAAAGTGGAATTTTAATTATTTACAGTGGAATTTAACTGAAAAAATGCAAAGAACTATAAAACAAACATTCACAGTGAAACCACTCCTTAATTTGATTCAAACTTACATACGGATCATTATGTTGTTCTATGTAAAATTAAGTTAGTGGGGGGCTTGGATGGAGAGGAAGGTGATACGGAAACAGAGTGGGGGTTAGAATTAAAGAGTTAGAAGTTAGTAACAAGTGTAATAAGGATAAGTATATAAGAACACTCGCAAGTAAATCAGTTGAATGTGAACAAGTTGAAACTGAGCAAAAAACCCACTTTTTGAAACAGCCCAGTGGGCCCGGGTTTTTTCGCATAAAACCCGAAAAAAACCGGGGGAAATTGGAGTTTTTTTTTCATTTTTCCTTTCCTTTTCAGCAATAACTGCAATTTCAATTAATCTAATTGTTTTTTTCAAGTTATTATTAATGTTCCAATAAGAGTATAATGCCAAAGACTCTGAAAAGAAAACTAGGATAATAATGGACCCTGAAGTTCTGAATGTCTAAGCACCAGCAAAGTAAAATGTAAATATTACAGTGATGCAATTAGCAATAAATTGAAAGAATAAAAGTGCATCTGAAAAAATCTTGTAAGCGCTTGTCATATTCTGGCAAATCTAGTGAATCAAGTGCTAATACAACCGTTGAAAGTATGGAATCTTACAGATGTAGAAGAAAGGGATTCATCCAATTTTCGATGGCTGCAAGACATCTCAACAATGAAAAACATGGTTATCTGTATCTGACAGATCACAAAAATTTACGAGCAAATTTTGTCTAAAATCCATTAAAATGAAGTTGCAAAAAAAAAAAATTCTCATATTTTAAAAATATCAAGTTTTTTTAGGCTAAACAAACGTCTCATTTTAAGTATGAATAAAAAGTTACTTGTTGAAATGATACCAAACCTTAGGAGAACCTGCAGTTTACTCCTCACCATCTCGAAAAAATCTAGCAGGTCCACTTTTGGACACACACTCTATATATTATATATATATATATATATATATATTATATATATAATAATATAATATATATTATATTATATATATATATTATATTATAATATATAATATATATATATATATATATATATATATAATTATATATTAATATAATATTATATATATATAATAACATTGGCGGTTCAAGATATGTTTACTAGTTGGGAAAGATCTCTTGACTCATTCTTTAAAACAAATAAATTCTTAATTAAAAAATAAATATTTGATAATTTTCATTTTAATTTGATTCTTCTAACCGAAAATTATTTTGTTTGCGATATTCAAAATTAATTTCCTGCGAAAAAATTTACACTTTGCGATTTTTTTACGAGCTTTCGGGCAGCTTCTGGGCCAGCGAAATTGGGCCCTGAGAATATATAAATAAGCGTATACAACAAATGTACGCATGCACGTCTTTTGTGACGTAGACTCTCATTCATTCAGTTTATTTGAAAGCTAGGGCCAGGGTGAACGGGCCCACTTGGATATTAATTGCATTATTGCATATATTTCTTTAAAACACATGATTTGTTAAATATATATATAGTATATATATATATCATTATATATAACTAATTATAATATATATATATATATAATATATATTATATATATATATATATATATATATATATATATATATATATATATATATATTATATATATATATATTATAAATTATATATATATAATAATTTATATATATACTAATATATATATATATATATATATATAATATATATAATATATATATATATTACTATTATATAATTATATATATATTATAATATGGTAGGCCTTGCTATTCAACTCACGCGTGTGTGTGCGTACATTTGTTAATAATAAAGTCTGGGCCATATTTCGCTGGCCCCGAAGCTTTTTCTCAAATATATGTTTTAGTTTTATCTGGGTGTCGTTCGTTGCAAGTCTGTAAATAATTCTTTTTGATTGTTTGTGAATCTAGTCTGCGAAAATGTTTATACTGATAACTGATTACTGAGTTTAGTGATAATTTATTGTTGAAATGCCTGGTTAAAAAAGGTATTTTTCTTTTAAATTTAATTGAAAGGAGGGTGAAAAGCCTTATTTTCTATGGTAATTCCATGATCATTGTTCGTTTTAATTAACAGTGTTATCCCCAAATCTATCAAAGTAACAATTATTGATATTTTGTGCATTATTGAATTACCAATTTAAAAAAATTGATTAATAATTTAAAAAAAAGAACTGATGGACATTATGAAGTCGAGTTACCTTTTAAAGACACAAGTTTTCATTTTCCGAACAATAAAGAACAAATAATGCGAAGATTGATGGAATCTAAAAGAAAATTAGAAATTAATAAAGAATACTACGCCTCCTACAAGGATTTCATGGATCTTATGTTAAGCAGAAAATATGCTGAAGAGGTTCCAAAAAATGAGATAGAAGCCACCCCAGGAAAGGTATGGTATTTGTTCCATTTTGGGGTGTACCACAAACGAAAAAGGAAAATAAGAATAGTTTTTGACGCCTCTCTTAAATTTAAAGGGGTTTCATTGAATGATAAACTTTTGCAGGGTCCTGACTTTGTAAACAATATTCTTGGTATATTGTTAAGATTTTGTGAAGAAAATATAGGTATAATGGCTAACATAGAGAAAATGTTTTGTGCAGTAAACAGGTTGCAATGATTTTAAAAAACATCTCTCAGGAAGAAAATTCACAAGCATGAAAGAAGCCTGAACTCACTTGAATGAATTGTATTCCAGTCATTCCCAACTTGGGGAAAGTAAATATTTTATGCTCAATTGAGTGTGGGCCATCGAATAAGAAAGTTAAAACCCTACTGAGATGGTACAGAAAAAATGTAGATTAAGTTTTGGTTACATGCTAAATCTTGAAAATTTGCGGAATTCACGAATTACCTTTGAGAGGTCACAATGAAACATCACAATCTAATAACCGGGGAGTATTGTTAGACATGGTTTATTACATATCTAAGTTTGATAATGTCTTAGAAGATCACTTGACAAATTCTAATGTGGCAAAAAATACCTCAAAAACTATTTAAAATGACCTTTTAGACTGTATGTATCATGTTTGTAGAATGTGTAAGGAAAAGGTTGAGAAAGTGAACCATATTTTGACGGGATGTGAAACGATAATATGAATGAGGACATGTAAAGATAATATCCTTCAATTGAAGTTATGAAAGAAATATAACATTCAAATTGTTACCGTTAAATTTTGGCATCACAGAGTTGCAGTAATAATGAAAAACGATGAAGGCATGATCTTGTATGACCATGCGATATCAACAGCAATACCCACAACACATAACCGACCAGATAAAGTAGTAAATGAAAAGAGAATAAGAAATGTGCATCATTATAGAGATCGGAATAACAAATGTAAATCTAATTTTTGGACAAAAAAGGTAATTGCTCAATTCAAATAACAAAGAGGATATAAAGAATATATTTTGGCTTCTAATCTGAGTGAGATCTTGGATTAAATGTCATGCGTTCGGAATCGCCGGGCTTTATGCATTCAAATAACATAGCATCAGGGGCACAGTATACAACCCTGTAATAATGTTGGGGGTGTATAGGGTCCGTCATGGCTATAATTAAGGTAAATGACAAACCATGTAATTCCAGCTTTAGCGATTAGGGTAAAGTTATGGCGCGGGGCATGCTGAGTACGTGGTTCCTTTGGTTTGAATTTTACCTACTACAACCATTTGGAAAGGACTGCGCTTCAGACTAACACATGATTATCACATCTCCGTGCCGTTAGGTACGGTACTGTGAACTCGATCGACGTTTGGTGTAGAGCCACACAACCACTCGCACGGGTCGTGGAATCGGCATACACACGGGAATTCAACACCCAGCGAGCATCGTCAATGAGTGGCGGTAAACAGGGCGGCAGGGGCAGTCTTATTGCTTACGCGCACAACGACAATGATACGTTTTGAATTACGCGTTTTTAAGGTCGTATGCGGGTCGTATAGTAGAAGATGTACATCACTACAAATCTAGTCACAAGCCAAACACTTGCATTTGATATCACAGCACGAAGGAAACGCAAACGATGGATGTATAGCCCGTGTGTGTAGTGAAATACAATAATTCGTTTCAATATCCTTAAATACAAATTTAACAGGTATAAACTATTTTGACAGCACTCATAAAAGAATGGCATAGGTCAATAAGGGATACAAGGCACGAAAACACCAGGACAAGCAATCCGTACGGTGTCGCTCGGGACACAGCATTTAATCCCGGGAACACCTACAAATTGGACCGTCCGGCTCTGATATATAGAGGGGCGAATGTTGCTTTCCGAGATACGGTGAATCCAAAAGTAAGCGCGAAACTCTTCTACACCTCCGTCGGCAATCGCAGAGGACGAATCGAGGACCTAATGAAAGGGTACGAGCAGTATTAAAATTCTTTCATTGCCAATATGGAGGAGGATCTTCTTCTCATGGTCTGAGTGGGCATATCTTTAAAGAGTCGGTGCGGGGAGTTCACGAACGTAGATATAGAAGCAGGGCTTCACTTTACAGCGCGGCACCTGCGAGGCACGGTTAAAGGCATTTTCGAGCAAGACATCCTTCCTCGTTGAGTGTCGTGCCAAATGCACACCTCTACACATCGGTGAAGGAGATTCGTCTACATTAATGTTCCATTGTATTCCAATTGTCGCAAGCTAGCTCACAAGGCTCCATGATTGTGCTATATCTACATTATATCAAGGGGCTAAACACCGATTTGAGAGTACATTTACACGAAATACAGGACTATTGTGGTATTGGCTATAGTATTACACAACGTCTCTACTTCTACAAGAACCTAATTGTCAATTACATGTATAATATGTTCAAAATATATGGATATTCAGACATTTCCGGATGGTATTGATGAACGAATTCGAGACACTTACTTCTAATATAAGAAGAGCATGTAATTTGTCCACGAACTCTTCAAGTGCCAAATCCTACCGTCAACTACCGTGCCAAACAGGACACGGTGGCCATACCACGAACTATCTCGAGATAATATAAGCAAACCACACATACACTACTACACGCATCCCGTTCAACGCGATTAATATTCAGCGGGTCCACTTTGGAGGAAACGCATCGACCCACATACAGGACCCATTTGCAGGCCCCCCCCAGGGGATTCCTGGGACCCTTCGACATCGACCAGTATATGTGTCCCAAAAATGCTAGAAGTTAATAGTTGTGCATAATAAAAGTTACGTATCAGCGTTTTAGGTCAACTATCAGTGTTTACCAAGCGTACTAGTTAAAAACCGCTCCTATAAATAAAGAGCCGTGGATTGATGTTGAACTTTTTATAGTAATATATATCTATATTAATATTATATATATATATATTGTATATATAATATAGTTACTGTATAATAACCTTAAAAAACTGATAAAATAAATAAGAGCTTTGAACATAATAATACATAAAGGTGCATTATAAGTATAACAACATATAATAATTACTATAGAATAATAAATGATATAAAGATATATAAATAAATGTATAGATAATATATGTTTGTTCGCTCATATATATATTGATTTATATATATTAGTCAAAACCCGAAGGTATATATTATAAATTCTCATTAAATAAATGATCTCTTTATGAAACAGCCTCCTCTGATTCAATATTCTCTTTTTCTTTTTTTTTAATTAAGCTAATTTCAGTTTACAACTTTCTCTTTATTTTTCTTAATCCTATTACGAAAGTACCCGACACAGAGCACAGGCCAACCCGCACCGCACCGCACCGCACCACGCAACAGCGCACCGCACACCTCACATTCTTCCCCGCACGTTAAATGCCATAAGTGGGGCCGGGTCCCGTGTCCGTCCGCCCAACGGTTCGCGCATGAACTACAAATGCAACCCACCTTTACCGATTAGTCCCTCCAAAAATTCACAAAATGTCGGAGTTAATGTGCTGGATGCATACCGAAGCGAACCGCACCCTCGCTACTCGACACCGCACCGCACCAGCCCTCGTACCTTTATATTTTGTGGGCCAACCCTCTGGGAATATATATACTATAATATATATATATTATATAGTATAACATCAGTAAATTAAAATGGTACTTTATAAATGGCTAGATTATGGGCATTTTTACAGTAATATAAGGTACCGACCTATAACATAAATTTTAATAGAGAATATACATGTATTTTTATATAAGTGGATAGATAACGCCCCCTAGGTTTACCGGTTATATAGTAACCTGTATAGCCACCCGATTTTACTGAATCGGTATCTTAAATAATATATTATATAATATATTATAATGGATTCTAACTATACGTCACGGCAATATAAAATACCCCCTTTTAAGGACAGATATCACTTCAATTGATTAAAGGAATATTAGCACTATTAAAATAACTATTAAAATTCCAGTCTTATCGCCGAATTATAGTAGAAATAAAACTGTTCTCTTGATATTTATATTTCTTTAAAATAAACTAACTGTAAAACTGATGATTTATAAATCGAATAGAAACATTATGCACACCTTAAATGATCCTCCATATCATCACTGTTGTATACTAAAAAAAAGATATAAATAAATTGTTTACTATATAGGTTATTAATAGAAATAAAAGCACATATTTCCAAACCTTCTTACTCAGAACTACTTAATATATACTAAATATCACCCAAAAAGATTACAAATTTTTGCAAGATTACTACAAGAGATGAAAGTCAAAGTGTTGGGGTCATTTCCGGGCTCTTTTCATAACTTCAACTTCTACTATGCTGCATTGAGGACACAGGGTTTTCGTTTGGAAGAGATTCAAACGACGAGATTTAACACCTTCTATTGTGAGTTTGCATACTTTACCATAAACATATTTATCAAAAAAGATAACCATAAAGTAAATGAAATAACTAATTATTTCGGCTTTATTACAATTATGTCAGATATTGCTGACGCAATAACTTCTCGTCAACACTATCTCCCAATTAACATAGTACCTTATACCAAACGGTTAATATATTTATATTAATAATATTAATATAATAATAATATTATATTATATTTATACTAAATAATATAAATCCACCAATATTTAAAACATAAATAGTGGTTTTTTTTTTTTAATTTTAAAAATAAGCCTATATATATATGTTTTTTTTGATAAATATTACATAAACATAAGGAATATATTTTATTTTATTAATAATATTTATATATATAATTAATAATATATGAATTTAATCTTAATATCTATAACTTATATATATTAATATTATATTATTAAATTTATAAATATATTTATAATATAATTAATTTATAATTAATATATTATATTATATATTATTATATATTAATATATATAATATGTTTAATATTAAATATATATATATATAATATATATAATTTTAATTATATAAAAATATATAATATATTAAATATATATAATTAATATATAAATTATTATTATTATATATATATATATTTATAATATATATATATTATTATAACATATATATAATATAATTTATTTAATATATTAATTTAAATATTAATAATAATTATAATTATATATATATTATTTAATATTTAAATATTATTTATAATATAATATATAATATATATATAATATATATTATTAATATATATTATTATAATATAATTATATATAATAATATATTATTATTATAATAGAATATATATATATATATATTATAATGTAATAATATATAAATATATTATCCATACTTATACCATAAAATATGATATATATTACTATAATAGATAATAATAATATAATATATATAAAATAGATAATAAAATATATTATATTATATAATATATATATAATATTAATTATTATTTATATATATATATATATTAATATATATAATATAAATATTATAATATATATATATTATTATTTATATATATATATATTATATATATATATATATATAATATAATATTATATTATATATATATATATATATATAGTATATATATCAATTAATATAATATAATATTATATATTTATATATTTATATATATATTATATATATAATATATATATTATATATATATATATTAATATTAATTAATATATATAATATATATTAATAATATAATTATATATATAATATAGTTAATATATATATTAATATATATAATAAATATTATATGATATATATTATATATAATATATTAGGGTTGGCCCAACGCAACGATATGCATTGAGAGTGCGGTGCGCGTTATGTCAGGTTGCGGTGCGCGTTGCGGTTGCGCTTCAGGGTATATAGCATACAAATCTCAGCAAAACTTTTGATGCGGTTCGGTTAGGTGGTTGCGGTAAAGTAAAAATAAATTAAAGTGCGGCCTATGCGGAGAATTCACGAGAACAATTAATGATAGCGGTTGCGGTGCGGTATGCGGTGCGGGATGCGGTTATGCGATGTCGGTGCGGTGTCCATGAATCGCCCGGGGGATACTTTGGATGCGCACCACACTATTACTTATATAAGACCAGTTTCACCAACAAATTTTAGAATAATATTTAATAAAAAAGGAAAAAAAAGAAAATTATTTAAGTTGGATATATATAATATATATATAATATATATATATAATATATATATATATAATATATATATATATATATTTATATATATATATAATATTTATAATATATATATATATATATATATATTAATATATTATATATATATATATATATATTAATATTAATATATTAATATTTATATATTAATATATATAATATATATATATATATATATATATATGATTATAATATATATAACTAATAAAATTAATTATACTACACCACTGGAGCTCATTATGTAACGTTAACAGGTGTTACAAGAAATTGACCTAAGAGAACTGCTGTGTAACTTTATTATGCAAAATAACATAGCATTATTGTCCTTAGTGTATTATTATTTACTGTCGAATTGTCGTAAGGGTCCCAGGAAATCCCCTTGGGATTGAGCCTGCAAAATGGGTCTACTTAGTATAGTGGTCAGATAACGTTTCCTCCGAAAAAGTGGGAACGTTAGTTCGACGATTGAAGGGTTCGTGTGTGTAGATGGTGTTACTCAATTATCGTGTATGGCCACTCTTTTGGCACGGGATTGACGGTCTCTATGGTCCAACATGTCGTGGCATTAGCTCTACACTCAAGTAGTTGAAATGATCAGAACCCCTCCTACGGAAAGAATCTGATCACCAAACAATTATCGATTCCACCACCCTCTCAGATGTTTTAGGTAGTAGAATTGATACCTAGCCAATCCAATGTCCTTGATCTGGACCATCGACCGGTTAGATGTGTTTGGGCGTGACTGCATCTGGCCTGCTTTGAGCTCTTGCGTTGTCCATGCATCTAGGCGCGGAATCCCTCCTCAGCCGATGTAGAGGGCATTATTGGCCCCACGACATACGAGGCGGGTCAAGGATGTCTGCGTAATGTACCGTGCGGCGGCTCTAACGGAAGCCCGCCATCTAGGTCGATGCAACTCGATACCGTTTACACCTTTTTAAAAGATTATGTACTCCACTCAGCATACCATGAGAGAGTCCTCCTCCAATTGCAATTGAAAGGCTTATTTGTATATACTGCTAATCAGTTAACCTTTCGTTAGGTCCTCGATATGTCTTCTGGATTGCCGCCGATCTTGAGTTTAAGGTGTAGAGTCTGTAACTTTTGGGATTCACCCGTTAAAAGAGCACCCATTCGCCCAATTCGCGACCGGTCCAATGTTAGGTGTTCCCCGGGGTAATTAATTGCTTGGTCGCGGCCCGTCGCTATAATGCTCCCTGGTGTATCGTGCTGGACTCTATATATATATTGAAACCAGCATCCTTGGCCTGTAATGATTATATGTTCCTTGAAGCTGTTCCCGACGTTATTGTTTAATTATCAACATCAACTTAACGGGTCACTAATGTATACCTCCTTCGGTTACTGTATTTGATTAAGGTTTAGCTTTGCTGTTGTATGATATTTTCTATCTTACTTTGACCCCGCATACGCTTAAAACAAGATGATATATTATTCAGACGTTAGTCGTTAGATCCTTAATGTACGCGTGTTTAAGCGCTTGAGCCCCTGGCGTCACCTTCACCCATCTGCATGCTTCCCCTGGGCCCTGGTCGTTGATGGCCGATCCACGACCCGTGCAATGGTTGTATTATATGTGCTTACTTAACATCACAAATATACCGTCGATTCGAATGTTCACAGTACCCGATACCTAACGGCACTGGAAGTTTAGTTGATTATAATACTATGTACCGTTATTAGTCGGAAGCGCAGTACTTTTTTCCCCATGGTTATATGAATGAGAATTATAGGTAAATTTTCAAACCAAAAGAGGACCAACGTATACTTTCAGCATGCCCCGCCCGTGTCACATAATTATTTTACATCACTAATCGCCTAAAATGACCTGATGGATTACAATGAGTTTGTCATTCTACATTATAATTATTATATAGCCATTGGATCGGAACCCTTAACTATCACCCTACCGACTTTAATTCCAGGATATAGTATATAGTAAAATACCCTGTGCTCAACCTATGATGAAGCATATTAGTATGTGATTATTATGAATCATAAGTAAATACAGCAGTTTCTGTAGTCCATTTCTTGTATTATACCTTAAGTTAACTATACATATTGAGCGCAGAGTTGGCTAGTGATGCGTTAATTGTGTAAACGAGGTAAAATAAATATATAATATTATATAAATAGTGAATAAAATAGTAAATATAATATATATAATAATATTATATAATATATATATATATATAAATATTAATATATATAATATATTAATATATATATATAATTATATTAATATATAATAATGATATATTAATACTAAACGTATATATATAAGGGAGTGGGTAGAGGTAAGTAAGTAGTGGGGTGTAGATAATTGGAAGAAAGTAAAGATTTTTAATTATTTAGGGGAAATGAGATTGAGGTTAAAGGGTGGAGGATGAACGGAGGAGATAGAACATTAGAGTAGCCCGTGTTAAAGGTAATGAAGAGCTTGAGTGGTCTGAGAGAAATAATGAGAAAGGGTGTGGGATCTAATATCACAGGAAGAAAGTTTAAGATAAAGTATGTTTTGTAACAAAAAATACTGTGTACCAGCGGTGTTGATTAGATAATTTGAGTTGTGGAAAAACGTGGGGGTGGAATTGCCAGCGTCCAGGAAGAAGTTGGAAGTATTTGAGGTGAAGGGGTTGAGAGCGGTTTGTGGGATAAAAATAAAACATATATATATGTTTAGCCAGAAGGGAGAGGATATAGGCTAAATAGGAGTGGTGCAAGGGAGAGTAGAGGATGTATGATTGTGGATGAGATAAGGTCTGGTGGAGGAAGATGGACGGAGAAGGGAATGATTAAGTAATTGGTATAGGGCATTTAGATTGAGAGAAATTAGGAATGGAAACAGAGAGTGCCCGTTAGAAGAGTTTGTTGCGGAAGGCGAGGGATAGGAAGGAGAGGAAGGGTCTGGAGAACAAAGAAGGAGGCCCTGGATGGAGGAATAAAGGAGATGCATTGCGAGGATAGGGAAGAGGATGGGGCAGGAATAGATGGTAGGGTGCTGGCGTCTGAGGAGACAGCCCAAGTGGAAGCGTGGAGGAGAGTAGGAGTAGTAGGGCTAAGAGATGAAGGGTTGTGTCGTCGATTGAAGGGAGGACTGTAACAGAGCACCAACTACCCCGCTCAGCGGGACAAATAGTGTTAGAGTGTGAAAATAAAGTAATAATATATAAAAAGTATAATAATATTAAATATATTAATATATATATAAATATCTATATATATATAAATAATTTATTATATATATATATCATCTTATATATATATATAATATATATATATAATATATCAATATATATACTTATAACCTAAAAATTAATAAAATATAGAAAATAATATAATATAAATAAAAGCAATATAAAATATAAACCTTATACAATAGTATATATGATACTACCCAAAAAGCTATTATTAGAATAATAATATAAATACTAGGTTCTGGTATTTTATATTAATATCGTATAATTATATAATTTATATTATATAGTACGGTATATATATGGATTGCCTCTTCAGTTCCACGTATAGTATTGGCTACCGGACCACTGCAGAACATAAGAAAGGAGTGCAAAGGCCAGGTTCTAACCCAATAGTGCTATTTTTTTTTATGTTCAGATTTTTTTTTTATTTTAAGCAAGAAACAATTAAGACGTTTAGGCACAGACTAATATAGTTTCGATGCAAAACGAAAGACTCAAACATCGAGGAAGTATATTTGATTTTCCAGTAGAAGAATTATACAAGATGAATTAGTGAAAAGTAGAAGAAGAAACACAAGAGAAGAAAGGGGGAAAAAATATAACCATTCACATGGATCAGGTGACAAAATTGCAGGGCAATCAGGGAGAAGTAATATTGCTAAAGACTTTATATATTTATCATTTTAATTATTTTTTATTCTTACACAGAAATGGTTTGAACTAGTTATTCAAGCCTGTGTAACAAACATGCCATGCCTCGGGATCAAACCGGCGCCATTTTGTCATTTTTCTGTGCTTATAGGTTTCGAAACATAGTAATTTATATTAAAAAGATATTAATTTTGATCTCTACGTAAAAGTTGTTACTGCCAACTGGCAACATGTTTAATGTTTATTAGTGGCAACCATTGTAAATCAAATAACTGGCAACCGAAAACAAATTCTTATTCGCCGAAAGTGTTAAAATTGTTTGATGCCCATATGCAGTATTGCTTTATAGCTATTTTTTAAATTTTAAATACATTATTTTTTTACATTATAGATACTTCATACATATAAAAAAAAATACTATTTATGTTTTTGTTTTTTAATATAAACCTTAAACTATTCCTAATTACAACGCATTTCAATAT
>JABUQX010065955.1:0-11746 GCA_015478945.1 Trachelipus rathkii | reverse complement strand
AAGACTCGCTCCATGCCCATACTAGCAAAATCCGGGTGAGAAAAATGGTGCACAAGAAAATGTGCCGTTCAGGTGCTCCCATGGCTGGAAATTCCCAGCATGAATCCCTATAGAGCAGTTTATGTGCATACTTCAAGGATTGACAATACACTTAACACAGGCCCATTACGAACCCAAAACAACAACTTACTAGAACGTTTATTGAAAGGTTTGGTTTCGATCTCCGCGAATTCAAGAAATGTCAGAACTTTGATCACTGGCATGCCAAGACGTTTTAAAGCACTTATTCATGCAAAAGGTGGCCAAACTGCTTAATTTAAACAAGTATATTCAGTATACTGAGACACCATCAGTATAGCACCCAAATTAAATGTATTTTTTTATCCCAATTAACTTTATTTTTCCTACAAGGCCTAAGTTTGAAATTGAAATTTTTGAAAATCGCCAAATGTTGCTGCCCAGTTACTGCTATATACTATATTATAGTATATATATATATCATATATATATATTAGCTTATATATATAATATATATATATACTATATTATATATACTAATATATATATATCAATATATATATTTTTTTAAATATTAATTATTAATATATCTATATATATATATTATTATACTCATATATAATATCATATATATATACTATATCTCCCCTGATTGTGATAGACCCTCTTTGAAAAGGTTAAAAAATCTTTAAAATTTTACAAATCTGTTACCACACAATATCTCACAAATGCGATTTGATATGCAAATGCCACAAACAACCGATTACATTTTGGAATCAGGCCACATCAATAATCAAATTTGCCGAAACCCCGTTTCCAGAAATTTCAGTTTTACCGCAAGCTGTTATATACAAAAGAATAAAACCAAAAAAGTAAATAACTATTTCTTACCTAGAGCAAACCATTCACATATTAAAAATAACTAAATGAAAATTGAAAGTTTCGTAGTTAAAGATTATTAAACTAAACTTCATTTTAATAATAAACTCTAAGGTTAAAATGACAGCACATTAGCAGTTCTCCATTTTCAGCGGATAACCCTATTCTTGCCTGGCTTCATAAAATAGTCCTCCTGTTGCTAAATATTTTCACTTTCGGACTGATGACGCGTGGAGCTGAAAGCTGTATTTTATTGCTAGTTTTTTTCAAATCATAAACTATTCCATGTTTTTCCACCAATGGAAGGGAATATCATTGTCTTCACTGGTCAAAGTAGGCAAACTTATATATTTGTTTATTTTCTTGATGTAATTCCGTATTAGCCTTTTACTTTTATGTACAATAATCACATCCGTCAGAGAGATTGGGCGCTTTCCTTTTTTCACTCTCAACTCTAATTTTCTGCTATGACGATTTTGCATTGCACAATTTCTCTAAAACAATCCATCTAAAGAAAGTGTAAATGGAAACCTTCAGCTTCACTTTCCCACCTACGTGAATCATCGTCAGCCAAGGAGTCAGGAGCAAATTTTCATGCATTTTTTCCATGCCTCAAACCATATTTTTTACTGATTCCATCTGATTCATGTTGAAAAAATTAGCTTGAATCGCACGCAGCTAAGAAAGTTGCTACGCACAAAGATTTATCACATAGAAACTTAGAAGTCTTTTTTCTACTGATTTCTTAAGCTCTTCAACGAGTGTAATATTCCACTGAAGCTTTGCTTTTAATTTGCCTTATTTAACAAATAGATTTATTGCTAAAATAGAAGGGATCACTTGGGCGGCGACTGTTACTTCACGTGTAATGCTTGTTTTAGTGATGTTGTCAACTGCCCCATAAAAAATGGGAATAATTTGCCACTGAAAAAAATCATCCCATGTAACTGATAATATAATGCAGCAGCATATGGATAGGGCGAACCTTTTGTTTAAAAACAATCTTTTAAGCATATCATACGTTCTGTTTCCAGCGTGGAGAAACGTCTTGAATTAATTTATTGCTGTTTGACATTCAGCTTGCTGCATTTAAGCTTTTAAGCTTTGCAGCTGCCTTGCTGAATGGCGTGAAAATGAGAGGATATGCCTTTGCAAGTAAATAAAATATCTTTAACAGACTCTGACATAATATTGAATCGTGAATGCATAGTTTGCAACATGTGAATAAAACATGTGAAATTGATAGCAAGCCACTCACCCTTATACCAGCCTACCATGTTTGGTCCATTATCCGTATCACTAAATGATTCTATTTTTTAGAATCATTGAAACAAAAATGGCCAGTGACAAAGCAATAAAAATTGTAGTATCATTTACTTTATCCACGAAACCAAAAAGAATATTACAAACACCTGCTGAAAATATTCCTACGTAACTCACTAACTTTGCCCCTACAAGAGGTATAACTTTCCCATATATTGGACAGAACACTAGAAGGATAAAATTGAAAACGCCAAATACAACTCCTTCGGCCAAAAGACCGAATACGAATATCGGTTATTTTTGGCCCCGAATAGGGCGAATACCGAATACGTACCGAATATTCGGCACATCCCTATATATATACTATATATATATATATACTACTATCAGTCAGTTATATACTGTCTAATATATATATAATATATATATATACCTATATATATATATATTATATACATATATATAATATATATACTATATATATATATTATATGATATATAGTATATATTATACCTTATTATATATATATATAATATAGCCATCCCGCACGCAGGCATCGAACCTCGCGGGTCAACGGCCGCCAAGGCCCCAGTCCCGCCTGATATATATATATATTATACTTATATACTATATATTATACTATATAAACTATCATATATATATACTATATATATATTACTAAATACTATACCAAGTTTCTTAACAATTCGAACATTGACATTTGGGACTTCAAACTTCATTAAATATAATTACCATTAATGTAAGTAATTTTTTTACCAAACATTTTAAAAAATTTAAACTAATTGTAAAATTTAACCTAAAAATTTTAGATACCTATAGGAATAGTGATTTATTAACATTGAGCCTATATATACTATATATAGTATAATATATACATATATACTACTACTTATATATATACTATTATATTATATACTATACTATACTATACTAACTAACCTACCTATACCTATATATACCTATACTATATATATATATATACTATATATACTATATATATGTGTCCAGCAACTCTTCCTGTAAGTCTTAAACCACTGGCAACTGTACATCATTGCCTTTTATTCTCCTGGTATCGTTTATTTATTTAAGTTCAAATTAACATTTTATAAAACCCAAAATAGAAAATTAGCACCTATCAAAATTAGTAATTGGCAACTCAAAACGAATTTGATTCTCGGATATAGACTTCGCAAAGCGCATTAAAATTTTGTGAGAGAAAGCGAATCCACTTTCCTTAGTTATTTTATTTATTATTTTTACTTTCCTTTTTTAATCAAATAAACTTTTATCAGGAAAATTAATATTACCTCCGTATTCTCATAAGAATATATTACTAATATTTGCTAGTAACCTATAACCAATATTTCAAACTAAGGTTGGCGGCCGAGCAGCGGAATTTTGCTCACCGCACCTCACCGCACCGTGCCAGGGTAAGCGCACCACTCACCGCACCAAAAGTCACTTTTGTCTCACCTCACTACACCTCTATGTTTTGATGTACACGCGCTCCGCACCGCACCGCACTACACACCACGCACTGCTCCGGGACTGGATTTGTGTACCGCACCGCACAGCGTGCGTCGGCCAACCCTTTTTCAAACCATCACGTATACTAGTAATGTTCCGATTAAGTAAATGTAGGGTTCTAGGGGACTTTTCCCCCCTTTTCAACCATAATAATATTTTTATTAGTCTCTTTTCTACCCATTGTCCTTATATTAACATATTTTTTCCCATCCATCCTTTTCATCCCCTTCTGCGTGTCGAAGAAGTGACAGCTCATATAAATATGCAAAATAAGATAGATCAACAGTGTCAGAAGAAGGTCAGCAGAGACGTGCTTTAAGAGCCCCATTTGTGGAACGATATTTAGTGCAGGCTGGACGATTTTCACCCCTTCTGCTATTTTAGTATTATATACTCACTATATAATACTGATATATATACTATATAGTATATAGATCATATATATAATACACTATATTAATATATAGGTATACTATATAGTATAATATAGATATATACTCATATATATATACACCTATAATAATTATATATAGGCACTACTCCTTTAAAGAGATCGTCCCTACATAAAAAGACAATGATAGCGAAAAATCGCCGAACACTACTCTTCGAACCCTGCAGTGTCATTGTTAGCTAAAAACTCCAATAGAAGAAGCGCAAAAGTTGCCAGATATATAAAGGTATTTCATGCTTACATTTTTATATGTGTCATTTTGATTATTTTGTTATACTTTTCTTCTATGGGGCTTGCGACAATAACGTCGATGGGGAACAGAGGGGGGACTTCCCCCGTCGCCCCCCGCTGAGCCCGAGAGACCCTGACTCCTTTCCATCTTTGGAATTTAATCTTGAGGGTGATTCTTTAGTTAAAAAAAAAAAAAAGTTTTTTTGCATCTCTGACGCTCTATTGCTCTGAAATAATCGAAAAAAATCATTATCTTTGGTTCAATATATATCGGGTAACATCCTTTTAAAAGGACAAGCTTATATATATACTACTACTATATACTAATACCTATATATACCCTATAGCTATATACAGTACATAAAACATATAGCTACATAAGTATTCATACCTCATATATCTACCCTACTATCACTACATATATATACTACTAATATACTCTACTACTATACTCCAGTATATATCCTGCTACATTTCCTTTATTGTCTTTACCGCCTAAATCAGGAAGGCAGAATGCGCCGCACTAATCCACACAGGAGCGCGCCACTTTTCTTTTCTCGTTCACTTTTTCTTGTGTGTGTGTGTGTGCGGTCCTGCATGTGTGCTCGTCGCACTGTGTGAATCGTGCCCCTGTGTGCGCACCCACGCCAGCGCGCCAACGCTCAGCCGCGCCCCCGACCGCTCCATCCCTGTGTCGTCGTTTGGTGCGTCGACTGTGTCTGTGATAGGAATAGAGCGACACGTAATTTTCCATAAAGAATAATGAGAGAAAGGGATTTTCCCTTTTTCTCTTTTGACCTCGGGAGGGAGGTCACATGACCCAAAGGACGAAGAGGGAAAGTTTTTGTAAAAACATTCTTCACTATTGTGCTCCTGACATTTTAAATTAATGAACTATCATACGCCTTTGTTTATAAATTTCTTTTTTTGGTTTATTTAGCCTTATTTATTATTTATTTATCATTAGTAACTTAATTGGTTATCATTAAATTGTAGTAATACTTTCATGGGCGTAGCGTAGAAGTTTTTTTTTCTGAGGTCTTCATGAACTCTACATGTAAGTAAATTTCTCGTACTTAATAAAGGTGTAAAAGAAAGCTTAAAAATCGCCTTTGACAGGCAGTTTAGAATATAAAATTTTGCAACCCAACTCTCCCCTTTCCCCTCTAAATGTTTCCTACACTGTTCCCCTCAACTTTGTAAGTTTTATTAGATATAAATTTTATTTCCCTGATTCAGATGAAATTTCTGCTGAGACACCATGATAGTTTAAGTAAATCCTTTCTTTCTTTCTTTGTCTTAACTTTAGCCTTAGGCTCATGTTTTTAAACGCTCTAAAAGGTACCCTTCAACTAGTGTGACAGTAGTGTCCCTTGAGAAGTTTTTTTTTAACGGACACTGGTATTTATGAAAGCTCTTCCAGTAAATTTTCCTTTTTAGGTACCACTTACCCAACCTTACTCTCTCAAAAGAATTATGCCGAGAATTTTTTTTAATAAAAAGTATTCCTTAATATATTCATATATGAACTATGAACATGTGTTTATATAATATAAATATTTTCAGAGCAGTTAAATTAAATGTAGAAATGAGGAAAATCTTTATATTTCTTCCCTCCCTTTAAGTACCTTTTCTAGTTTTCTACTTAGCCCGTAAAGAAAAATTTTTGTACGGGAAACTTGTGCTTTCTATTTAATTTTTTTTTTTTTTAATTTCTTTATAATTATATATTATTATATTTAGTTTGATTATCCTATATTCATTGAATTTTCAATAATTAATAAATTCAAAAGGAGCATATGTTAGGAAATTATGAAATATTTTTTCAATATGGGTTAAAAATTTAGAAAATATAAATTACGGATTTATATAAAAGTAAGTATATAATTGTATAATGGTGAATTATTACTTACTAATTATTTTAGATTAGTTATTTTTTATTAAAAATAGGTTTTAGCATAACTTATGTAAATATATTTGGTATTAAATACAAAATAACATAAATATTAGAATATTACAATTTATTAAAAAGCTGTACATTATAGTGATATTAAATAAAACATATATAATATTTTTTCTGTACTATATTTTGAAATTGCATTTACGTATGAAAAAATAAAAATTTTTCCAAAATGCCTTGTAAATAAAATAGAATTTACGTATAATAAATATGTATAGTTATAATAATACAATTCCAAGAATGTTGTATTATTCACAGAATCGTTAAATACTATATTAGAAAACATGACTTAAAATCTTTCTCTTTTCTTTTGTTTCACAAAATCGTTGTACCTCTCTTTTTGATATTGCGTCCCCATTTCTCGACATGTAAATTAATTGTTGTTGTTTACAGGTTAATTCCTAATGAAATTTTGTGTAATAAATAATTATGATTTAATTGTCATTTAGGGTACATTAGTAGCCATTAACTTTTGTCTATTTATGGGCATGTTTTGAATTTTGTATATACAAGGATGAAAAATTAAATATTTATACATGGGATAAATTAAGACATTGGGTGCCATAGGGTGACACAATTTAATGTTGAATGGATGTAATTTAGAGAGATTCTATATTTGTAACTGTGAGAAACGTGTACGAAAAGATATGCCCTTTAGACCTGTGAGCCTGTGCCCTCTCTTTTAACTTGTTACACCATTTTAATATTTGTGAATCTGAGGCTTTGCTATTGGTCAATAATTCATCTCAGTTGACAGGAATATATTCGACACACCTCATTATATTTATATTTTCTGCCATTGCTTTTATGATAATGCATGTCACTGAACCAGGTTTTTTTTTGACCGCTCGATAACTGCGCGTTCACCTCTACTTTTGATGGTGTATAAATCGAATTTCAGAGTGTATGCGATTGCATCTCGCGCTTTGCCTCACCTGTTTGGGTGTTATTTGTATAATGTTTGATTAGCTTAATTAGAATTGAGGTAATTTATTTTTAAAGGTTTGGATCAATCAACCATTGCCTCTCGGCTATACTACTCAAACACCACGCACATATATTCTGTACTCCATAAATTTTCCATTTGACAAACTTATAAGTTCATTTACATGCGGCCTTTACTGATTCCAATAATACTTTTCTATTTCATCTCTTCGTCTTTTTTTGATACATTTCTGCATGTTATCTATTTTTCGTTCACCTGGTGAACTCAATTTAAACCACCTGTATACTAATCTCTCCTCTTGGAAAATTACACATTTAGCAATGTTGGCGGAAATTTCTCGAAATTACCGTATTTTCAAAGACACAACTGCATCCTCCAAACTTTTATACATGTCCCAGTGATTGCAATTGTGAAAGTAACCCAACCGTAAAATTTAGAAAAAGTTTATTTTTTATTAGGTTTCAATAATGATAATCTTTGGCCTTGTAAACTTATTCAAAATCAATGCTCTTTTTATCCATCTATTGATTCTCAAAGATAATAAAATTACATAACTATTCCAATTCCTTATATGCTTTCCCTATATTGTTCATTAAATAGTTTATATGTAACAATAACTCATATTAAATTTTCTCTTTCTTTTACATTAATGCCTGAACTACGCATCACGTCAACTCAAATCCTTCGCATACGTTCAAATATTCTTTCATGCTCCTTAAATACCTCAACTATTCTTTTTTCCAACAGAATACTGCAAATTCATAGGCGACAACACTTTATAGAATAATGGGTGGTTTTCACATTCTGATGCTTGATACGCGAGTTGAACTATAATTTTTTATAGAAATCAAAAGAAAATTTTTTCAGAAAGTAAAACTATTCTTTTTTAATTTATATCACATGACCATAGGTTTCTCTAACTAACCTAAATATGCTAAATTTAAGGTAATATTCAACAAAACACAATATTGAAAATTTCCATTAAAAAACGTAGATTTAAGAAAACTAAAATAGATTAATAATACTGTTTGTGGTTATTACTACTGTTAGCATTTCGAAATCAAAAATCTTTTACTCATTTTTATTCAAAATTTGAGAACCAATCTTGTAAAGTCCTCCTCTATTGTGTAACGAATTTACAAACTCATACGATAATTTTCCAATTGTGTAGCATGAGAGCCCAATTTACGGCGTTAAAACTGCTGCTATTCTTCTCCCCAGACTTATTACATTTGTAGGAGCGTGATCAACTTTAGAACCACCCTCTGTACCTTTTAGACGTTTAAACTCTTAGAGTTTTTTCTTCCTTATCATCCAGGTTTGACTACACCATAAAACATACGTTGCACCTCACCCTTTGCCCAGATATCCCACCTCAAGATCGACTCGAATCCCCTTTCGTTATAATAATCAGTTACATTTGTACTGAGAATACTACAATTACCAATTCCACTTTGTTCTGATTTTTGATAACCTTGATTTCACTCTGCACAACAATTAATTTTTCAAATCGTTCTGCGACAATACTAGTTACGAGATGTCAGATCTCTTTTTCGCGATCTACTAAAAATAATCCCCACACATGTTGACCCATTTCTCAGATAACCATCTTTAATTCTCTCCGAGTTTCCTAAGATTTACCTTTCCCTCACGTGCATTGCTGCATATTACATCTCTTAGAAACAGCCTATACACTGTGTTAGCACGGGTCCTAAAAATTTACTCTCCTTAATCATTTCTCACGTCACTACTGGTTTCCTCAACCATAATATAAACTTTCTTTTCACATATATAGAATTCATTGTAATTCTCTCACATTACACAACAGTCACTTAATTACAACTTAATAACAATAATACTTAATTCGCATTTTGCTTTTTGAAATTGTTATATTTAAATACTGATGTATCAGAGTATATTTTTCAAAGTTGAAAAAGTGGAGGTTAAAATTTTAGATTAAACAATTATTTGTCATGTTCAGCATTTAACGCAAATTCTTTAAATTCTAGCGACGTTACTTTCTCCACAACCTTGCTAACATCTATGTCGACAATATTTTTAAGCAACAAGATCGTGCCAAATTTTTTAGTAAAATAGCTTATTTTCTCTTATTTCTTCATATTTTCTTTAATCTTTATGTTATTAAAAACAAACAGCCTTTTTCCGATTAAATGAAATAGCTTAGAGATTGAATAACCATATGATAAGAGAAAACATTATACTATATCTTACAATCAACCATAGATTTCCCTATTACGATCATGACTAAGATACTAATGTCTGAAACTTCAAAACCTTACATTCAGTGAATATCCCAACCGGATCAACAAAGCACCTAAATTACTTTCCCATTAAATAGTCCTGTCAATTCAGTCTGTTAAAGACATAAAATAATGCCTACTCCTTAAATAGGATTTTCAAATGCGTTGACATTTAAATGACAATCGTTTTTTAGCTTTAAGAGTTCTTCCATATCTCGTTAGGTGAAAAAGAAATATAAAACACAGCTAATGATAGAACCGATGTCCCTCCTATATACTTCTAAGGAAGATTGGTATTTATCCTTACCCAAATACATGAAAATGGGTAGGGGTGATTGATACCCCCACCGTTATTGTGTATGGCATCAACAATTTATTTGAATTTATTAAACTTTTAAAAACGATAAAGAAAAATTAACAAAAAAGTATTGAATAAAAAATAGTATTTTTCTCCTCATCATACTTTTGATAATTGTGCATTTTTCCATATCATACACATCGTCAATTTTTCTTAATTGATGATATTCTCAAAATCTTCTTGTAAGCTACATTATTTATATCCAAAAAATTTCCTACTATGCATTGATATATTCTGTCGCAATAACTTGCTAATTTTAAGGAGTTCCTTAGTACTTTGTATGGGTTGAAAGATTTATAGCGATAAATACAGTTATTTCTCGGCGAGTTTCAATATTCTAAAATGGGCTTTATCATAACTATTTGAATATAATTTGGTTATTCTATAAACATAAAGTAATGTGAATTTATTCATTATATAAGTCAAATATATTTAAGGAATTATAAAAATAATTTATTTATAATAAGTTTAGTATTTTAATTGATATTGCTTTTTTTATAGAAATTATGCACTACTTTTAAATAGTAGTAAAACATTAATTTATCATACAATGCTGAAGTATAATTAACTGCGAATATAAAACTCATCACATTTTAAGATTATTAATTAAATAATTTATGTTTATCAATTTATGAGTAATATTATTATTATATATAATATTTTATGATGATTTTTAATATTATTATTATTGTAATAACTCGTGCCAAAAATCTTCAAGAACACAGACATTCGTATTTTCTCCACTGTGTTAAGAATTGTTTTGTTAAAGGTTTCCAATTTCATCGAAATATTTCGGATATTATAAAAGACCCATATTGAAATTTACATTAAAGTAAATTTAGCAAATAAAAAATAATAATTCTTCTTGTTGCATTTTTGAAATTTAAAGTTGAAAACATTTATTTTAAAATGTGGCAAGTGTTAAGCGGTAAGTGTAGCTTTTAATATTTAAAAGCTGTTGAAGTTAGGAAAGTCATTTTAGAGAGTTATTTTTTATGTGAAATTTAAGGAAAAGTAATTTTAGAAAAGAATATAATTTTTATTAAAAGAGTTTTAAAAATATGAAAGGTATTTGGTATATAAAAATATTATTGAATATAATTAAAATAGTAATTTATTAACCACTAAAAATTAATAAATTTCTTTTCTGCTTTTTTGAATAAAACAAGTGTTAATGAAAAACAATTAATTTTTTCAACTTGCTTGAAAAATACCGTTAAACCTCATTTTAAGATTACAAAATTGGATTTAAATGTTGAAAATTTTACAAAAAAAATCGATAATTTTAAAGATTATAAATTTGTAATGTGAAAAAATGTTAAGAAACGCAGTTATTTTTAGAGTTACAATTGTTTTATTAAACGGTTTCTACATAGATGAAATAGTTTGTATATAAACAAATATTGAATTTACAGATTAAAAAATTAATTGTAAGAAACTAAAAACTTAATTAGTTATTATCTTTTTCAGGATTGTGCTAAGCTATTTTGAAATAGAAACAATTATTTTTTTAATCACGTTATCAGTTCAACTATAGTGTTTTAAGAAGTTTACCCAAATAATTTCAAATGACACAGAATTTAGTGAAATTTAGTAAAAATAGATATATATATATTAATAACTGTACAAAAATTTACATAGGTAAAACCAATGATTCACTCCATTAGAAGCTAAATTTTCTATGTAAATGAGAGTTTTTAAACTAATGATATGTAAGGTAATTATTAAAAACAAATATTTGGATTTGGTTAAAGACTAGATTTTGAAAACGTCTGAAGAAAAATAATTACCTCTTGTTACTGTATTTGTTGAAATTTGACTTGTAATTAA
>JABUQX010065954.1:32500-37500 GCA_015478945.1 Trachelipus rathkii | reverse complement strand
ATCCGTGACGTAATACGTTTTTTTGAAAGGATCGGCTGAAATATTTGGAATGCCTAGAAATATGTCAATCGTATTTGACACGCTTTTTAACCAATGCAAAATAAAGTGAGAAATAATAACTCTCGCTTCTTATTATATAATAATGGAAAATATTTCAATCATTTTGTATCTGTATTTTTTATATCGAGAAGAAGCTTCTAAAGTTGTCCCACCAAAATGATTGATTGACATTTCTTTTACTTCACCCTTTTAAGTTCACACACATAATTGAAGGGCTTACATACCTACTTACACACATATACACACACATACACACACATGACCTATTGTGTTAGTGGAATGTTTTTTTTTTCATTTTTTTCACTATATTGTTCGGAAATGATGTAAAAAATAAATTCCAATGGTAAAACATGTTTTAAAACTTATAAACATTAAAAAAAAAAAAAAAAAAAAAAAAAAATTAAAAACAATATCAATAATCAATTGATAAATAACATTAAATTTGAAAAAGGGTTTCCATTATCGAATCGAAAATGTCTGAGTCAGTGAAGGGAAATATGGGATGGGGTTAATTGAGTGACAGAGAATAGGGTTGGGCGATTTAAAGCTAAGCAACACCCCTCGTCTAGCATACCCCTGATCTGCGAATGAACAGCAATCGGGATACGGAATCAACCGCTGGGGTGACCTCGTCCTCCTTTCAGCTAGTTCCCCTACCCCCATCCCCTTCCTAAATAAGTCATTTTTCTATCAGACACACGAAGATGCTCTGGAAATAAATTATTCGTTTTTCTTTTTCTTTTTTAAAAATTTAAAAGCAATATTTACCATTAGAATTTGTTCCTAATATCATTTTCTAACAATATATTAAAAAAAATTAGATATATCAAATAATAACTCATTCCTATAACATAACAGACCCCATATATATATATATATATATATATATATATATATATATATATGTGTGTGTGTTTTATATATATATTTATATATATAATATATAATATATATATATGTGATATATTATATATTATGATATATAAGTTATTAATTATAGTATGTTATGAGTATAGTAGTAATAAATTGGTTTTTTTTTTGTTGGGGGTGGGTTGGTTTGGGGGGGTTTTGTGTTTGTTGGTGTGTGTGTTATGTGTGTGTGGTGCGTGTGGCGCGTGCTATGCCAGCAAAAAGAAAACTAAATTTTAACTCTTACAGTGAAGAACAAGCATTTTAACTTGGCTATATTGAAGAAAGAGTATTTTTGCAAGCTCTAAATGAAAGTGTCAGTTAAGAAGAAATTTGGAGGTTTGAGATATATAGTATAATATATTATATATAATATATTATATATTATATTAAGTATATAATATATATATATATATATATATATAGTAATGAGTATATGATAGTTAGTATTATTTATATATAGTTTATAGTATATATATATATATATATATTATATAGTATTGAGGTTATATTATAAGTGGTCTAGGAATTAACTTAGGAATAAAAGAATGTTAAAGTTTTTTGTTTCTTTTTTTTAGGAAAGGCGCAGAATAGAATCGATTACGTGATTAAATATTAAAGTGCTTAAATTTCTTAGATTGTACGACATTGACTTGATAATTAATTTAATTTTTTTTTTTTTTTTTTGTTTAACTGGATCGTTTGGAAGATAACAATGGATGTTAGTTTTAGTACCAAATAAATATATGGCACACGAGCATTTTTAACAGCGTGAGTGCTTGAAATGAAATTAAATTTTTTGATTCAACAAAATTTATATTTTCTTCCCATGTTTTCCATATATAGTATATATAGTAGTAATTGATGAAGTATATATATTATATTTATATATATATATATATATATATATATATATATATATATATATATATATATAGTAGTATATATAGTATTATGTTATATATATATATATATATATATACAGTGGCCCCATTTAGGGGGGGGGGCCAGGGGGGCCATGGCCCCCCCGAAAATTTATCTAGACACTAACAAATTTTAAGCATCATATCCGCTAATAATATAAAGTGCAGAGTTAAATTAATTTTTATATAATTCGTCGCAGTCAGGAACAAATTTCGTAAGTCATTCAGGTTAAAACTAAACTTGAAGGCCATCAAAGAAAATGCAACATATACCCAACATTCCTTCTTCCAACCCACAGACTTAATATCGTCACATTCATTTTTATAAAATTTTTGGATGATTTAATATCAGCATTGGGAGAGAGGTTTTTAAATCAAAAAGAGAAATTATATCTTCCTTGGAATTTTGTCATACCGAAGCAGGTGTATGTTACCATATGAGAAGATAAAATATTGTGTAGCATTTCACAAGGAAGATCTGGAAAGCATAATTGAAGATTTAAGTAAAACCAGAATGGGAATTTATTGGAAGTTGGAATGGCATCCAAGCATAGATCGTCCAAAACCCAATAGACGGACTAGCTTTCTTGTTCGCAGTCACAATTCGCAAGATATTTACATCGTTGTTTTGCAAAATAACCTGGCGAATGTTTACTCAGTGTCTAGTATGGCTACAGGTAGAAGGAAGCTTTTAAAACATTAAGACTCTGAAAACCTACTTGAGAAATACTATTGGAGATAAAGACTTATCTGATTTTGCCTCTCCTCTACGATGAACATTGAAAATATTGAATAAAAACAAAATTATATTCTCGGACTTTGCCACTCTCACGCCGCGATTAAATTTACATTTAGGTAAGGTGATTTTTAGTAATTTATATAAATATTCCCATTTTCTTAGAAATTTAATATTTGGTCCATCTACTTTATATATATAATATATATATATATATAATATATATATATATATTAGTATATATATATATATATATATATATATATATATAATATATATATATATATATGTATAATATATATTATATATAATATATATATATATATATATATTATATATATATAATATAATATTATATATATATATATATATAAGAAGAATTTTTGTTTGGCCCCCGAAAAAAATTTCTGGATACGCTCACTGTAATATATATATATATATATATATATATAATATATATATATATATTATATATATATATATATATATATATATAATATATTATATAATATATATATATAGATATATATATATATATATAGGTACTATATATATAATATAGTAGATAGATAGATAGATAAGATAGATAAGATAGATAGATACCTTTTCTGTTTGACTGACAGTGATATTTTTGGTTTAAATTATTTTACGATGGAAGTAGGTGTGAAGAATCTTTCTCTTTATAAATTTACAGTGATATCTTTGTTAAAAATTGGTTTAAATAGATTTTTTTGTGAATATATGATTAATTAATATATAATTAAAATTATTGATAATATACATCAAAGTCGCAGACAGGGATTCGAACCCCACCCCCTCGAAATTATTTATGCGAAAAAAAAAATTTTGATAGCCTACCTTCCAAATTAAAATTGTCCATTTAGTTGGAAAATGTCTCAAAATGTTAATATATATTATATATATATATATATATATTATATATATATATATAATATATATATATATATTATATTTATATATATATATATATTATATATATATATATATATATATATATATATATATATATATATATTATACAATATATAATATATAGTAATATAATATAGTATATTCAGGTTATAGGGGTATATATATATGTAGGTGTATTTAGTAGTATAGGATGTAGTAGTAGGTAGTAGTAGGGTGTGATATGTATATATGTATAGAGTATTATTTATATGTATGTGGACAAAGTCGTAGCCCTATTGTACGTCTTGTTGATCTAAAAGGGTTAATATTTTTTATATTTTTAACTTTATTATAAATTATTACATATATAAATATAATTATCTATGAAAAAATAAGGAAATATATTTCGAATTATAATTCACAAAAAAAATTAAACAATATTACAAATAAATATAATATATATATATATATATATATATATATATATATATATATATATATATATATTATTGTATATATATATATATATATATATATATTATAATATATTATATATATATATATATATAATATATATATATATTGATGTATAGGTAGGTATTATAATATATATATATATATATATTTTCTCTGACGAAGAATCTTAAAATTTTGTAGTTCTCTTATACATAAATAACACTTAAACCAACACTAAGTATTTCCCATAATTCTTTTTTGTTGTATGTCCACTTCATTGCTTGATCTGTTTTCTTTTTTCTTTCTTTCTTTCTCTCTCCCTCTTTGCTTTTCTTTCTTTTTATTTATTTTTCTTTTCTATCCCTTTTACTCCATATGTGTTGACTTTTTTGTTTTTGTTAGTAAGTTGGCTCGTTTTGATTTACCGCAATTACCGTTTTTACAGCTCACCCTATTTTTTGAATTTATATAAGCATTAAGTATTTTTTTGAAGTTGATGTTATTTTGTGTTAAATTGTTGATATTATGAACCTTTATTTGTTTCATTTTATTTTTGGCCATTTGAGTAAATGTGTTAACGATTAAACACGAAACGTCCTGGCCTAAAGAGTGAATTTGTTTTCATTCGTGTTTTATGTCATGATAGTATGATTTAGTAGTGTTGGTTATGTAGTATATTATTTATAGTATGTAATAGTGTTATGTTATGTATATTATATGGTATTGGTATATTATGTATGAATGTGTTGATATAATTATATTAGGTTATATTGATATTATTTATTTAGATAAATAGTATGTACGTAATATAGTATATTAGGTAGCTATGGTGATATAAGTGGATAGATAGTGAGTAGAGTAGATATGATAGATAGATATGATAGGATGAGATTAGATTAGTAGGATAGATAGAAAGGAGGTCTTTTGCCGCTTTATTTAATGGTTACCCCGTGTAACAGTCTTTTGTTAAAAATGGTTTTGTGAAACGGTATGGTTTGTTTGGT
>JABUQX010065954.1:25000-27500 GCA_015478945.1 Trachelipus rathkii | reverse complement strand
AAAAAACCAGCCCGTTAGGAACAAAGTTAGAAAGTCGCGTTGCAGTTGCGACTTAGATTTTTGACTTTACTTTTAATCCTATATTCTATCTTCTATATTAAAATCTGAAATAAAAATTACAAACGAGTTTAAAATAATAATAATAATAATATATTATTATTTTAAAATATTATTATTATTATTATTATTATTATTATTATTATTATTATTATTATTATTATTATTATTATTATTATTATTATTATTTATTATTATTATTATTATTATTATTATTATTATTATTATTATTATTATTATTATTATTATTATTATTATTATTATTATTATTATTATTATTATTATTATTATTATTATATTTTAAATTTAATTTAAAAATTGAATTTTATTATTATTATCATTAATTAAATTATTAATTATTATTATTATTATTATTGATTATTATTATTATTATTATTATTATCTATTATTAATTATTATTATTATTATTATTATCATTATCATTATCATTATCATTTCAATATTCTTATTAATTATTCTATTATTTAATTATTAATTATTTATTATTAATTATTTTTATTATTATTATTATTATTATTTTATTATTATTATTTTTATTATTATTCTTTTTTTTTTATTATTATTATATTATTTTATTATTATTAGGTATTATTATATATTATTATTATATTATTATTATTATTATTATTATTATTATTTATTATTATTATTATTAGTAAGTAGTAGTAGTACGTAGTAGTATAGTATAGTAGTAGCTAGTAGTAAGTAATATAGTTATTTTTATTATTAGTTATGATTTAATTATTATTATTATTTTATTAATTATTATTATTAATTATTATTATTAATTATTATTATTATTATTATATTATTATTATTATTATTATTAATCGGGAAAAATTCTAGTTCTCCATTATCACTCTTGCTTAATTTTCAATTCAGCTAGAAATGTTGCAGGGATACTCTCGACGAGCTAAGCGGGCTTTCATCAAACGACAGTGCGCTAACCTCTGGTTCTCCTACTGACAATCTTTCTGGCCTCTTTGCCAACTCTCTAACAACTTCTGTAAATCTGTCTTTCTCCTCTTATTCGATCTGATTGGTTCTGTTGCTAATTCCCCAAACTGAAAAGGCCATCTCTTCGGCCCTCCTATTTTTTTCCTCTAACCGAACCCCTGGAGATTCTGGTATTCTCCTCCTCCTCCACCTTTCTCCCCTCAAAGGTGTCCTATGCCTTTGCCTTGTGATTAATTCGATCGGGTGTATGGGCTCCTGAAATCTACGAACGCTAGTAGGAAGGCGGGGTGGCCCGGATGGCATTCCTCCCCGAGTTTTGAGGGAGTGTGCTTCCGTGCTATCCCGCCCCTCGTTTCAACTATATTTCTATGTCTCAATACTAACACTTTCCCTCAGGTTGGAAGCACGCACATGTCCAACCTATTCCGAAAAAAGGAGCCGCTCTGATCCTTTAACTATCGCCCTATCGCTCTTACTTGTATTCTATCTAAGATTTTTGAAACTCTTCTGAACTCTCATTTCTTAATCATCTTTGGAATCTCATTCACTTCGTTCCCGAATGCCAGTACGGCTTTCGGCGTTCGAGGTCTACTGCCGATATATTCTTTCCTATCTTACTGATTTAAGGTTTTCCGGCCTTAGGAACTACGGGGAGACTTGCGTGTGGCGCTTGACATATCCAAACGCATTTGACCGGGTATGCACGCGTCACTGCCTTTCTGGGCTCCATACCTTTGGGTTTCCTAATTCTCTTTGCTTACTTATGTCTAGTTTTCTTTCAAATCGCTCAATATCGGCTTGTTGTTTGATGGGGCGACTTCTTCTTCCTTTTCTGTCGAATCAGTGGTGTTCCTCAGGGTTCTGTCTTAATTCCTACTTTTTCTACTTTTTCATTAATGATCTTTTCCGCACATCTAAATCTATTCACTCATATGCCGATGAATCAACCTTCATTCTTTACAACTCATTTTTCAATTCTGCCCTTCTTTTACTTATAGAATTGCCTCTCGTCAATCTTTCCGATCTATTCTCGCCCTGATCTGGATAAATATTTCCGGGTGGGGTAGCTCTGAAATTGGTAATTTCAATTCTTTAAAAACTTCAACTTCTACAATCTCCCTCTCTAAGAACACCTTCCAAAACTGTTCCCTATCACTTTCTGACGGTTCTCTCTGTCTCTCCTGTCGACAATAATAAACATCCTTGGCTCTTAACATTAAACAAAAAAAATTTGTTTGGAAATTTTACATAACAACGGTTGCTAAGGCGGCCTCAAAGAAACTGAGTTCTGTTTTAGACATAGCGAGAGACTTTTTTTTTCTCTCGCTCAGTTACTCCAGCATACAAGGGTCTCATCCGCCCTTGTATGGAGTACTGCACTCATATCTGGGGGGGGCTCTGGCTTCAACAATCGGGCTTTTGGCAGTCGACGTGAGAGGCCAGAGACTTATAAACTGTTCTGTAC
>JABUQX010065954.1:7500-10000 GCA_015478945.1 Trachelipus rathkii | reverse complement strand
CGAAAAGCTTCACCGGAAAGTTTCATCCGAAAAAAGGACTCGCTTATTTCAAAACGTTACCGAAAATATTGCTCGGAAATTTACTTTCCCTTTTTTTTTCCACATATCGTATTTTTCGTGCCAATTTTGGCTTAAAATTTTATTTCACAAAGCTAAAATTAATTAGCTAAAATTAATTATTGACGCATTCTCAGAGTTAATAAATTCAATGTAGATTTGGGATTATATTAATAAATTAGTGAGAGGAGATAAACATAGTTGCGATCATGGGATTAGGGTTGGTGACTGGGATTAGGGTTGGTGATGAGTTGATTCATGATCCTCTAATAGTATGTAATAAGTTTAATGAATATTTCTCCTCAGCAGTTCTTACTTTGCTAAAAGATTTTTGCCTGACTCAAGGCATTTTTAGCTCACAACGACATGAGTATATATTTATTTCCATCAACTTCTTTTTAGGTTAAAATATTGTATCGGAGCTCAAATTGAATAGCGAGAATGAGAATGATATTTCTGCTACAATATTTAAACGTGGTAAGTGTTACTTTAGTTATGTATTAACACAATTATATAATAAACGTATATTGTTGGTTTTTTTCTAACTTTTTAAAAATAGTTTGAGTTGTTGTGGCTATTCCTAAGGATGGTAATATTGATTTACTTGAAAATCATAGACCAATACGTGTTTTATCATCATTAAACAAAATCTTTGTAAAAAAATAGTACATAAAAGACTTATTTTGGAATCTTGTAAAGTTATTTCTAAAAGTTAACTCGGATTTAAAAATGGTGTGCTGACACTTACTAAGCTGCATTAAAATTGTTTTTCAACACTTTCCCTGTATACACTGAGATCTTTAAAATTTTTGTATATTTGCTAATTTTAGAAAGGCTTTTGATACGATGTGTCATGATTTACTATTAAAAATTTGAATAGATATGGAATACGGATATTTCTTTGTCTTTATTATATCTTACTTATCCAATTGCAAACAATTATAAAACTTTTAGAAACGGTGTATCTGAAATTGTCTCTATAAGTTGGTGTCTCTCAAGCATCTTGTCTTAGTCCAATATTATACTCTATATATACAAATGACCTAAATCATTAATTACCAAATGAGTGAGTGTAAAAGACAAGTACTTTCCATTTTATTGATAGGTGTCCAGTACTTTAAAATTTTAAAGCACAATCTTTTTTTTTTCATATAGGTTTTATGGACAGTGTCTTTTTAACAGATTATTCTTGAATCCTTCTAAAACTAAAATGTATGATATTTTCATCTAAAGAGAACTATACACTGACCATTACAATTAATAATTTTCTTTCTGAACTTACACCCTGCCATGGTTAACTGTTTCCTCTTTGCCTGTCTCAACTTCAACATTTATTTCCCGATAGAAGCGTATCCTCATTAAACCTGTGTGGAAAAAGGGGGGAACCCTTTTAACCCTCCGACTATGGTCCTATGATTTACCCTCAGATTTGAAAACATCGTAAATTCTCTCTCTCTCTCTCTCTCTCTCTCTCTCTCTCTCTCTCTCTCTCTCTCTCTCTCTCTCTCTCTCTCTCTCTCTCTCTCTCTCTTATCTCAGATCGCTGTTATGACTTCGTAAGGAACGCTTGACTCATTATCTTTTTCTTCTCTCTAATTTTGGTTCCTCTATAATTTATTAATATTCGAGTATATATATATATATATATATATATATATTATATATACTATATCTAATCAATATATTTATATATATATATATATAATATAAAGATATATATATATATAGGTATATATATATATATATATATATATATATATATATATATATATATATATATATATATATATATATATATATATATATATATATATATATATATATATATATATAAAAATATATATATATATATATATATATATTTTAAATTTTTTTATAATAATATATATATATATTATATATAATATAAATATATAAATATATATCTGTTTACCATAGAGAATATATAATTTATTTATATATATAGATATATATATATATATATATTATATATATCATATATATATATATATATAATATATATATATATATATAATTATATATATATATATATATATATATAATATAGTATATATAATATTACATATATATATATATATATATATAATATATATATACTATATATATATATGCATATATATATATATATATATATAATATATATATAATATATATATATATATATATATATATATATATATATATATAAATATATCACTATGTAACACATTTTTTGTCTTTGGGCAACAACTGTAATTTCCTATTTTCTTATACCTAGAAGGTATGAAAAATAACTAAATATTTCCTTCAAAGTTTGATTTTGTGACCAGGATAATGATATTTCACAAATTTACCAATTCCGATATAAAAATTTGGTGAATATAATCATTCTCTGTTACACAAAGTAGAAAAAAAGACACATATCTCAAAAGTAGCATTTATT
>JABUQX010065953.1:37500-40000 GCA_015478945.1 Trachelipus rathkii | reverse complement strand
AAATATCTGCTCCAAGACCTAATCTAATCGATCACACTGAGTGGGAAAAATAGCTGTAATAAGTAACTGTAATAAATAGCTTTGATGTTCACCGCGTAAAACATTTCTATTCTAAAACGGTAATCTAATTGATCAGACTAAGTAGAAAAAAATAATCCAAAAACAAAATTTCACACACTTGTAGCACTATGATGTTTGATGCTTAGAAACAGATCTGTTCTGAGTGAGCAAACTCATGACAGTTGACACATCTAACACAATTAAATAACAAAAATACTTAACAGACTATGAAGTTTGTTGCTTAGATGCAGAATTGCTCTAGGTGAGCAAAATCATATGTCACATTGAAATTTGTAAAATAATATACTTATTTCATAAATACATAACATATTTGTTTTAAAACAGTGAATACATCCAAGAAATTAAATAAACAAAATACTTAACAGACTATCTTCAAGTGGATCCTAAAGTTTTTGCTAGTCGGTCTTCTGTAGGTCTGTAGTAGCTCTTTATCTTTATCTTTATCTTTATCTTTATCTTCTTCCATCTTTATCTTTATCCATATTTATCTTCATCTTCATCTTTTTCATCTTTTTCATCTTTTTCATCTTTTTCATCTTTTTCATCTTTTTCATCATCTTCATCTTTTTCATCATCTTCATCATCTTCATCTTCTTCATCTTCTTCATGTTAGTAGTAGTAGTGATAGTGGTAGTAACAGTGGTAGTAGTAGTAGAAGAAGAAAATGATGTTTCAGTCTGTTAGTTAATTATATTGAGTGATTAAAGAAGATATAACAATTAACTAATGACAAAACATAAAATAATAATAATAATAATAATAATAATAATAATAATAATAATAATAATAATAATAATAATAATAATAATAATAATAATAATTTCAATTTCAATTTCAATATCAAAAATATATATTCAGAAAAGGAAAATTGCATTATTAAGCTTAATATAGTTATAATATACAGTGATATTATAAAGTATAATTTATTATTTAATAATATATAATTTCTGAAAGGGGCTACTAATTTAGGTTATATATTAATAATATATAATTTCTGAAAGGGGCTACTAATTGGAACACAGTATAGCGTCCTTTCAGTCCCCAAAATAATACAGGTTTAATTAAATTCAAGCAATTGGATTTAAGGATTGCAATTAGTATCAATCTATTATAACAATTATAATACAATTATATTACCTAATAAGAATAAGAATTTAAACAAAAAGAGTAATTACATAAATAGTTCTGGTAAATTAATAACTAAAGTAATAATAATTATAATGATAGGGAAAATTATTATTTTAATATTATGAATAATACTAATAATAATAATAATTATTATAATTTAATTTTTAAATTTTAGTTAATCTTCGGGTATAATTTAATTTTATAATTAGTTAATCAAATAATAATAATAATAATAATAATAATAATAATAATAATAATAATAATAATAATAATAATAATAATAATAATAATAATAATAATAATAATAGTGATAATAACAATAACAATAACAATACAATTTTTAAAATACCAAATTTAATTTTTTTTTAATTATTTTTAAATAATAATAATAAAAAAAATTGATATAAATAAAATCCATTAATTTAAATTTAGATTTAAGTTCCCACAATTATTTTAAAATAATAATAATAATAATATGGTGATGATGATAATAATTACTACTACTAACAACAACAACAACAACAACAACAACAACAACAACAACAACACTACTACTACTACTACTACTACTACTACTACTTACTACTACTAAGCGACTAGAAGAAGAAGAAGAAGAAGAAGAAGAAGAAGAAGAAGAAGAAACTCACACGTACAGACACACACACACCTATATATAATATATATATATATATATATATATATATATTTTATATATATATATAAAATTAATGACATATAATACAGATATATATATATATATAACTGAATATAATATTTTATATTATATATAATATATATTATATATATATACGCCCGTTAGTTAGAGGGGGTGGGGGGATCTGAGCCACCCTTTCGTTATTATTTACCACTATAAATGAAAATTTTAGGTTTGGAGTCTTTTTTTATGGATAATAAACATAATAATCAAGAAAAATAAAGAAACTTAATAGAAAAGATGAAAAACATTTGGTATTCGTGAAGATTTCTTCACTGTTGAAAGTGGCTGTTGAAAAAACGGCACAAAAGGAGAAAAAGAAATACATTGCGAAGCAATACTAGGAAGGCTGAAAATAAATACTGAATTCTGAATTGGTATAACGATGTATATGGTGCAGCAGCAATGGGAGGAAATAATAGAGCGGTGGATTAAAGCTGGTCAAAAATATCAGCCGTCATGTATTTTCATTGCCTGTTCACATTCTGTAGAGTACAAAGGATTAGAAATCTATTGACATATGAAACAACAGATACTATTTTTAGGTTACTAAATGCGGACAACTATTTTGAGAGA
>JABUQX010065953.1:22500-27500 GCA_015478945.1 Trachelipus rathkii | reverse complement strand
CACACAAACATACGTACATACGTACATACATATAACATTACATACATTACATACATTACATACATACATACATAAATTTTATACATTACATACATACATACATACATACATAATAATAATACATTACATACATATATACATATATTAATACAATTACATAATAACCAATGAGATAGAATACCGAATTTTTCTTATATTATATTTTTTTCTTCAAATATATAATATACTAAAACTATATTATATATATATATATATATATATATATATATTTATTCAACCACCCGCCCCTTCACCCCCCCCACCCCCCCATCCTTCCTGGATCTATAGCTTCAGCGTTTCTATTGATTCAAGTCATTATTTTGAGATATCATTTTGGGTTAAAACATAAACCTTACCTAATTTATCATACTAACCAAACGATTATATGCTAACGTAAAAAAGTTTTAACATCAATAAATAACATAACAACCTGAACTAAGAATATAAGTACAACAAAACCAAAACCTAACATACCTTACGCTCAACTAAACAGCCAACATTATCAAAGTTTCCGATACTTAACAGAGTAAGAACTACATTAACATACACAAACGTAACCTGTTTCACATTTTTCAATTGCATCTGTAACATATCAATAGGTATTTTACCTTAATAGTAATATGTAACAAAAAATTATCATTACCTCACCTTAATTATCATTACTAACCAAGCGAATATATTGCTGAGCGTAACAAGTTTTAAACATTATAAAGCTAACATAACATAAACCTGAACTAGATAAAATGTAACCAAAGGCCAAAACCTAACACAAAGACTGAAGAAAGAGACATAGGGTTGGTACAGGCCACCCGGTGACTGGAGCCGTGCGTGCTGAGTAGTAACATATAGCCTTAGCCTCAGACTGACATTTCTATTTTCAAATACTCGTTTTCTTTATTGATCGCAACGAATATAGTTTTGTCTATTTATTATAAGGTTTCATTTTACATTTACTCTTTATGTTTTTTTTTTTTTTTTTTTTTTGTTTTTTTTTTTTTTTTTACTAAAAAAATTTTTAAGCTTTCTTTATATAACTTAAAAAATTTGCAATTTTTACATACCCTTTAAATCAGTAAATCAGTAAATCAACCACCAGCCCCCCCCCTACCCACCCCACCCTCCTGCCCTTCCCATTTGATCTATTGATCTATTGAATACTATTGATCTATCGATCTATTGATTTAAGCATATTTTTGTATAACATAACAAAACTTTTTATTTATTTTTGTTTTATTTCTTTAAACTTTCGGTGTTAACTAAAATTTCTTCTTTTTATGTGTATAACGTAAAAAATTTGCATTTTTAAACACCCAGCAAGCAGTCTAATCAGGAATCAGTAAATCAGTTAATCAAATGCCCTCCTACCCTTCCATGATCTATTGATCTATTTGATCTATTGATTCAAAAGTCTCATTTACGAGGTATTCATTTTGAGGATATTAACATAAAAAAATAAAAGTTTCCTGATGACATAGTTTGACTGAAATATCTTGCTTTATGAAGCAAGTTTCTTATATTAAAACCTATCGTTACATCCACCTGAACTAAAGAAATATAATGTACAACAACCAAACCAGCATAACCTTAAGCACGAATAAGCAGCTAACATCAACAAAGTTCCACACTTAACAACAGTTAAAGTAACTAACCATAACATACAAAAACGTAACCTATTACCACTTTGTCAAGCATAACTCTAACAGATCTGTTAATATTACATTAACATTGTAATATTTAACAAAAAATTTATCATAACCTTGTCTACTTATCATACAGACCAACGAATATTATTGCTAACGCTAACAAATTTTTTACATTAATAAAGCTAACATAACATAACCTGAACCAAGAATATAATGTACAACGACAAATCTAACATACCGCACACACACACACACACCACACCACACCACACAACACACACACACCACACACACGACACCCACACACACACACACAACACACACACACACACGCAACAACCCACACAACACTAATAATTTATAGGACCACTTTACTTAATACATAGCCAGGCAATCATCGTTACTTAACTTACTTGATCACAAGACTGCTAATTTCTACGATTGTCAAGCAAATGCTGTAACATTTGATCTAAACCTTGTTGAGGAAAGACATTTACATATTTTCACATGTTTAATATAAACATTTCGTTTTGTTATGTATTTTCTTTTACGTTTCTATTATTCTTTATATTTATTATTTTTTTATTAGTTAGTTATTTATTATATTTATTATTAGTTTTATTTATTTTATTTTATTTATTTTAAAAAGTAATCTATGTATTTTTTAAAAACTTTATATTTTTATTTTTTGCTTTTTTATTGATTTAAACATTTTGTTTTTACTAAAATTTATTTCATTTTATGTTTATTAACTAAAAAATTTGCGTTTTTACATTACCCTAAAGCAGGTATGATTTTAGGAATATGAGTTCGATCCATCCCCCTACCCACCCTCCTTACCCTTTTTGAAGGTGCTCGGAGCCCCCTTCCAATCATATAAGTGGAGGTCGAGTATCATTTGAGGGAAACATAACATAAAATAAGTTCTTTTTACACTGATCAACGAATATATGCTAACGTAGCAAAAGTTTTACCATTAATAAGCTAACATAAATCACCTTTGAACTAAAGAATTATAATGTACATTTTTACATTAATTAAAGCTAACATAACTTTAACCTGGAACTAGAATATAATGTAAACAACGACAATCTAACCATACCGCACACACACCACAACACACACACACACCACTATCACACCACACACACACCCACACACACACAAAACACACACACACGGCACACACACACACACAATAATTTATAGAACACTCTTACTTAAATAACATTAGCCCAGGCCAATCATCGTTACTAACTTAACTGATCACAAGACTGCTATTTCTTACGATATGTCAGCCAAATCGTGTAACATTTTCTAAACCTTGTTGGAAGACATTTACATTTTTCACATGTTTAATATAAAAACCATTTCGTTTTGTTATTGATATTTTCTTTTTTTACGTTTCTATATTATTTATATTTGTGGTGGGTTGGTAAGTTAGTTAGTTAAAAAAAATTTATTTTAAATTATTTTTATTTTTATTTGTATTTATTTAAATTTATTTATTTTATTTTTTAAAAAACTTTTAATTTATTTTTGCTTTTTTTGCTGAAATCATTTTAATAAACTCATTTTTATTCCTTTTATGTTTATAACGTAATAATTTTCGTTTCATATTACCTAAAGCAGTAAAACAGTTAATCAGTAAATCCAAACCACCAACCCCACCCTCCTACCCTTCCATTGATTCTATTGAGTATGATCCATTGATTCAATCATTTTCGAGTATCATTTTTTGAGGAAAAACAACATTTAAAAATAAAGTTCGTTATACACTGATCAACGAATATATGCTAACGTAGCAAAGTTTTACCATAATTAAAGCTAACATAACATCCACCTGAACTAAGAATATAATGTACAACAACAGAACCTAACACACCTTAAGCATGAAAATCAGTTTAACGTCAACTAATTGTTGCAACTTAAGAACATCTAAAAGTAAAACTAACACAGCCTCTGCAAACAAAAAAAAAAGAACCTATTCACAACAGGCAAGAACATCGTCAAACTTTTAATGTCCAATTTACATTTAACATGTATATTTAACCAAAATTTATTTCGATGAACCTAGTCTAATTATCATTACAGAACCTACGACATTTATTTAAATGCTAACGTAACCAAAATTTTCACATTAATTAAAGTTAACCCATACATACCTGAACTTAGAATATTATGTAACAACGGACAAACCTTAACGATAACTTCACGTATGATAAATTGCTAACATTCACCAAAAGTCGATACTTATCAAAGGGTAAGTAGCTTAACAAACACATACAAAACGTCAATGTATTCCCAACTTTTCCAAAAACATACCAGCAACAGCTAAAGCAGTATTATCTAACCAAATCCCTTAACAAAGTGTGACCAATCTATCAAGGATACCTACATCTTGAACGATGATTGACCACTTATCTTCATCAAAATGCAATTCATATCAAATATAACATCATTTGGAACTATGAATAAACGTGGACCTTAGCAAAATTCTCAGTCAAACAATCTTAAAATAACCTATCGATCATTTACAGATCAACGAATAAAACGCTAGACATAGAAGACTTTTTTTATTTTTTTTTTATTTACTTATTAAATTATTTTGAGTTAATTTTATATAAGTTTTATTTTACATTTTATACTTTGTACTTAATTTATTTTAGTTTATTATTTTTATTTTTATTTATTTAAAAATTAATTTATATATTTGTTTAAAAAACTTTTATTTATTTGTCTTATTCTGTTTTTAAAAACATTTTATGTTTTAACTAAAAAAAATATTTATTTCATTTTATTTTATATAACTTAAATTTTTACATTCCCTAAAGCAGTAAATCAGTTAATCGAACCACCCACCCCACCTCTATTGATCTATGAATCTATTGATCTATTGATTCTATTGACTAGTGATTTCAAGTCCATTATTTTTATTTAATTACTAGTTTACATACCCTAAAAACAGTAAATCAGCGTAAATCAAACCACCATCCACTCTCCTTATCCATAATAATATTATATAATAATATGAATATATATATATATATATATATAATAAATATATACTATATATATATTATTATATATATAATAATATATATATATATATATAAGAACATAACAAACTTAACATATCTTTACACACGAATAAACGGTTAATATTAATAAAGTTCCTTACTTAACTACAGTAAGTAGCTAACATTGGAGCAAAACTTATACTATTCACACTTTGTTCAACATAGCTCTAAATATAATGTCATTCATTAACCATTGAATATTGAAACTTAAAACAAAAAATATATCTCAACCTAGCCT
>JABUQX010065953.1:0-17500 GCA_015478945.1 Trachelipus rathkii | reverse complement strand
TTTAAACAAATATATAGATTATGTTAAATAAATAAAAAATAAAAATAAAAAATATAAATAAAATAAGTACAAAGTATAAATGTAAAATGAAACTTATAAAATTTAGTTACCTTGTTAATGAATGCTGTATGTCAGTTAGGCAAGGATGAGATATATTTTTGTTTAGTTTCAATATATTACAATGTTAATTTAAAATTAACATTAATATTTTAGAGTTATGAAAAAATGTTGTATATTTTCATTTTAAACTTGAACGTTTGATATATTTAAAAACAACAACTGCTCTAGGGTATGTAAAACATAGAAATTTTAATAAAAAGAATAGATCAATAGATCAATTAGATCAATAGATCAATAGATCAATAGGATCACCGAATGAAGTAGGAGGGGCTGGAGGGTAGCTGGATTTACTGATTTACTGCTTTAGGGTATTAAAAAAAGGCAAATTTTTTAAGTTATAAACATTGGAAAGGAAAGAAATTTTAGGTTAAAACAAAATATTTTTAAACAGAATAAAGCAAAAATAAATAAATTTTTTTAGTAAAAACATAATGTTTAAAGAAAACAAAACAAAAATAAATCAAAGTTTTTGTGTTATTATGTTATACAGAATATGACTTGAATCAATAGATCAATAGATCAATAGATCAATGGATCATGGAAGGGTAGGAGGGTATGGAGGACAGTTTTATTTACTGATTTACTGCTTTTTTGATTTACTGATTTACTGATTTACTGCTTTAGGGTATGTAAAAAATGCAAATTTTTTAAGATATAAACAAAATAAATAAAGTTTTTGTGTTATTGTTATACAAAAATATGACCTGAATCAAAAGAGATCAATAGATCAAGAGATCAATAGATCAAGAGAATCATGCATGGGTAGGAAGGTGGGTGGAAGGCAGTTTGATTTACTGAATTACTGCTTTACTGATTTACTGATTAACTGATTTACTGATTTACTGCTTTAAGGTATGTAAATATGCAAATTTTTTTAAGTTATAAACATAAAAAGAATAATTTTTTTAGTAAAAACAAAATGTTTAAAGAAAATAAAACAAAATAAATAAATTTTTATAGTAAAAACATAATGTTTAAAGAAAACAAAACAAAATAAATAAAAGTTTATAGTAAAAACATAATGTTTAAAGAAAACAAAACAAAAATAAATAAAAGTTTTTGAGATATGTTATACAAAAATAATGACTTGAATCAATAGAATCAATAGATCAATAGATCAATAGATTCAATAGATCAATGGATCACGAATGGTAGAAGGTTGGGTGGAAGGCAGGTTTTGATTTACTGATTTACTGAGTTACTGCTTTACTGCAGTTTGAATTTACTGATTTACTGACTTAGTTATGTCAAAAATGCAAATTTTTAAATTATAAAACAGGAAAAGGAAAGAAATTTTAGTTTAAAATTACAAACTATTTTAAACAGAATAAGCAAAAATAAATAAATTTTTTTTAGTAAAAACATAATGTTTAAAGAAAACAAAACAAAAATAAATAAAAGTTTTTGTGTTATGTTATACAAAATATGACTTGAATCAATAGATCAATAGATCAATAGATCAATAGATCAATGGATCATGGAAGGATAGGAAGGTGACTGGAAGACAGTTTGATTTACTGATTTACTGATTTACTGATTTACTGATTTACTGATTTACTGCTTTACTGAGTTTTTACTGATTTACTGATTTAGGGTATGTAAAAATGCAAATTTTTACGTTATAAACATGAAAAGAATAAATTTTTTAGTAAAAACAAAATATTTAAAGAAAACAAAACAAAAATAAATAAAAGTTTTTAAAAATATATAGATTCTTTTTAAATAAAAATAAATAAAACTAAAATAAATAAATTTTTATAGTAAAAACATAATGTTTAAAGAAAAACAAAAAACAAAATAAATAAAATTTTTGTGTTATGTTATACAAAATATGATTTGAATCATAGATCAATAGATCATGGAAGGTTGGAAGGGGCATTTGATTAACTGATTTACTGATTTACTGTTTTAGGGTATGTAAAAATGCAAATTTTTTTAAAGTTGTAAACATAAAAAGAATAAATTTTTAGTAAAAACAAAATATTTAAAGAAAACAAAACAAAATACTTTACTGTTGTTAAAGCATGGATCTTTTGTTAATGTAGGCTGTTGATTCGTGCGAATGTTGTGTTAGGTTTTGGTTGTACATCTATAGTCTTTAGTTCAGGTTATGCTATGTTAGCTTTATTTAATGTTAAAACTTGTTACCGTCCAGCATATTTATTCGCTGGTTAGCTATATAATTAGGTAGTTATGATAAATTTTTGTTTAAATATTACTATTGTTAAGTAAATCCTATGATAGTGTTACAGATGCGTCTTGAAAAAGTGTGAACAGTTACGATTGTGTATGTTAATGTATTAGTTACTTACTGCCTGTTAAGGTATGGAACCTTTGATGAAATGTTGGCGCTGTTTAGTGAGCGTAAGGTTATGTTAGGTTTTCGTTGTATACATATCTTAGCTTCAGGTCGTGATATGTTACTTATTGATGCAAAAACTTGTTACGTTAGCATATATTCGTTGGTTAGAATATAAATAACTTATTTTAATGTTATGTTTACCCAAAAAATGATACTCAAAATATGACTTGAATCAATAGATCGCTGAAGCTATAGATCATGGAAGGATGGGGAGGGGTGGGTGGGGGTGAAGGGGCGGGTGGTTTGATATATATATATATAATATATATATATATTATATATAGATATATATATATATATATATAATATAATATATATACTATATATATACTATATAGTATGTATGATGTATGATATGATGTATGTATGATTATTTTATATGTATTAATGTTTATTGATGTATGTATTTAGGGTATGTATGTATGTTATGTATGTATGTAGTACGTATGTACGTATGTTGTGTGTTTCTAAACCAATTACAATTTATATATAATAATATATATATATATATATATATAATATATAATAGAATATTAAATATATATATATATATATATTATTATTATATATATATATATATATATATATAATATATATATATATAAAATACATAGGGGTATATATAAATATATATATTATATTATATATATATATAATTATACTATATATAATATATATATATATATATATATATATATTATATATATATATATTATATATATATATATATATATATAGTATAATAAGACAGAAATTTAGCCGATTCCACCATACAAAACTATAAATAAAAATAAATATATATCTTATATATAATATATATATATAGATATATAATAAATATTATGTAATAATATTATATATAGATATATATATATAAGGGCGCATATGCCGATTCACCATACAAACCTTATATATATATATATATATATATATATATATATAGATATAATATATATATAATATTATATATATATATAAGTATATATATATATATAGGATATATATATATAAAAAGGGCGCAATTATGCGACTTCACCAACAAAACTTAAATATATATATATATATATATATAATATATATATATATATATATATATATATATATATATTATATATATATATATATATATATATATATATATATATATATATATATATATATAAACTAACCTTGAATTTTAAAGACACTTCTTCTCTGTTGCACTTGTAAAAGTCACCTAATTCAGAGAGCTGAATCTGAGCCTTTTTATACTCTGCAAATCCCCTCTCCCCTTCACCCAAAATCCCCTCCTTTTAGTTTTTTTAAAAAAAGAACTTTCTTTATCTTCCATTGTCTCCTTTGTATTCAGACAACAAAGCAAAACGCATATGTTCGCACATCTGGTCCTTTCTTTTGTTTCGTACAAAAATTTTCCCCTTAATTACTAATTATAAAATAAATAAAGTTTCTCTTAAACATTTTTTCTACTTAAAAGAAATTGATTGCCTCTTTCTTTCTTTTAAACACGATGGGAAAAAACATTAATTAGCTCTTATTTCCAAAGCTTTGTTCTTAAAAGCTTTGTTCAGTGTATCATAAATTTCCATTTGACACCTAAAAGTAATTAGTTTGAAAACAAAGTTGAAATAAAATCCTTTCTTCTTCTTTGTGAATAGCTTAGTTCACAGGTGTAGCACCAAAAGCTTTGTCAGGCGCATCATAAATGTTTAAACCTGTTCAAGTTGAAGTGAGGGTTTCAATACAATGGAATTTAAAATCTCCCCTTCTTACCAAAAAAGTCATAATTTTTAAACCTGTCAAAGTTGAATGAGGTTCAATACAAAGAATTAAATCCCCCTGTCTTACAAAAAGTCATAAAATTTTAAAACCTGCTTCAAGTTGAAGTGAGCGGTTCAATACAAAGCGAATAAATCTCCCCTGTCTTACACAAAAAGTCAATAAATTTTACTTATAAATGGCAAGCTGATACCTTTACACCTTTAGGCTTAATGCTATAATTAGATTGTTCTTGTCCCTCTCTCTCCCTCCGTCTCTCCACCCTCTCTTTACCCCTTCTCTCCCCTCTCTACAATATTTTTAAAATCAGTTGATGGCGAGCGATTGAACGGGGAAGACGTACGAATGCAGCGGTCTCTGCGAGGGGCGTGCCGACGCGAAAAAATTAATTTGCATGTATGCGCGCGCACGCTTGTATCTCCTTACTTGTACGATACGTGATACGCGTTAATATATATATATATAATATATATATAGATATATATAAATATAATATATATATATATATATATATATATATATAATATATTATATATATATATAATATAAAGCATTTAGCCAGCCATGCATTTATTATGCGTGTATTCTCTCTTGCATGAACGGATTCTCTAAGCATGTACGTATTCTCTAAGCATGTACGTATTCTCTAAGCATATATAATATATATAGATATATAATATATAATATATATATATAAATATATAATATAATATATATAAATTATATTATATATATATATATATATATATATATATAATATAATAATATATATATATATTAATATAATATATATATAAATATATATTATATATATATATATATATATTATTTATATATAATATATTAATATATATATATATATATAATATAAATATATATATATATATTATATATATATATATAATATATTATATTCAGTTCCAGGATCCAGTTCCTGGATCCTGGAACAACACCCCATTCCAGAAAATCCTGGAATTACTAAATTTCAATCAGTACTTTCCAGTTTCCAGTTCCTGGAAACTGGAAAGGACTTTCCAGAATCCTGGAATCCTTCCAGGATTCAAGGATTTCCAGGATTCCAGGTCCCATCCAATATAGCTCTTTGACTACTATATATATATAATATATATATTAATAATATATAATATATATATATATATTATATACTATATATATATATATATATATATATATAATATATAATATATATATATTATATATATATTTATAATATATATTAATATATATATATATATATATGGAGAGCTAATGCTATACACTTCGCACTTTATATTGTATATGTTTCTTATACCCCTAAATTATTTCACTAATTAAAAATCCACTTCTATAATTACCAAGTACATAAAATAATAATAAAAATCCTTCTCCTTAACACTTCCAAGCTTTCGTGGAGGCACTCCCTCCACCTCTTTCGGGGAGCGTCAGTAGAGAAAGACAAGAATGGTGATCAGTAAATCCATCATCAGTTTCGCGGCGGTTGGTTTGCGACTTCTAAATTTCTGTCTCTTTCCAATTTGAGTTTTAATCTCGCACATGACTCGGATGATTTTAAGTTTTCATTTATAGCTTCGTCTATGAAGTAGTTTCCTCTGTCTCTGTTTATATTGTTTGTATTTCTTATTATATAAGATTCATAGAATTTTCTGAATTTGTGGTTATTAACGGTTTTAATTATTTGATTGTTTTCTAGGTTGATATGATGTCCTTCATTTAGCGAGTGAGTTACTAATGGAGAGTTTCTATTGAAAGTGCTTATGTCATATTTATGTTGTTACAATCTTTTTATATCAATTGATTCCCCGATGTATTCTTTGTTGCAGGACTTACACGGAATTGAGTATATTGCTGCATCTCTGTTATTGTCAATTTTAGGTTTTAGTAATTTTTTAAGAGTACTATTGTATTTGGTTACTATGCTTAGATTTTCGATTTGTAGTTTATATCCATGTTGACTATTAGTGTATATTTTTGTTTACTAAATTGTCTATTTGTGTCTTCATTATTTTCCCCATTAAAGATTTTTTTTTCGCTTTATTTAAACCTTGATAAATTATGGTTTTAGGGTAGTTTAAATTTATAAAGGTACTAGTAATGTCTTTAATTTCGGATTCCAATGTACTTTCACTACATATACGGTAAGCACGGAGACCAAATGTAACAATCAATCACCTTTTGATGTGTAGTTTATGTATTCTAAATTATTTATATACATATTGCCTAAAACTCATAAAATAAATATTCCCCTTCGTCCTATTATATCAAACACTAATTGTGTAACCTATAAACTTTCAAAATGGATCGCCACACAATTAAAACCCTTACTAGGCAATATTTCTAATTCCCACATAAAAAACTCCCAACACCTTAAAAATATTATTAAAGACCATAATATGACAGGACAAAAAATGCTCAGCTTCGACGTTACATCTCTCTTTACTAATGTTCCCGTCACCGAAACCTTGGATGCGTTGGAGGAATATATCAGTACCCACCATGTGTCTTTCAGTGTACCATTTACTGACATAAAACAGCTTATCAATTTAGTTATAGAAAATTCTCACTTTACCTTTAACAGTCTGTTTTATACGCAAAAATCGGGTTTGAGTATGGGCTCTCCGTTGTCCCCCATCTTCAGTTGTATATTTTTAGAGCTTTTAGAAAGAAACCACATTTATAATTATACCGATTTTGCAAACTGTAAGTGGCTTAGATACGTGGACGACATTCTTTTCATTTACCCGGTCAACTTTAACATTGAAGAGTTTCATGCATATATAAACAATCTAACTCCCTCAATTAAATTTACAGTGGAACATCCTAGCAATGCAAGTCTTCCTTTCCTCGACGTACTAATAAATTGGAGTAACCCTAATAACCTTATTTTTTCGGTTTACAAGAAGGCTTCTCATAATCCAAAATACATCCATTGGTTTTCTGGACATAAACTACACATCAAAAGGGGATTGATTGTTACATTAGGTCTCCGTGCTTACCGTATATGTAGTGAAAGTACATTGGAATCCGAAATTAAAAACATTACTAGTACCTTTATAAATTTAAACTACCCTAAAACCATAATTTATCAAGGTTTAAATAAAGAGAAAAAAAAATCTTTAATGGGAAAAATAATGAACACACAAATAGACAATTTAGTAAACAAAAATATACACTAATAGCCAACATGGATATAAACTACAAATCGGAAAATCTAAGCATAGTAACCAAATACAATAGTACTCTTAAAAAATTACTAAGTCCACTCGATATTTTATGGGAATTAACAATACATTGATATTGTAATATTAAATCGATTAGTTGTAAATCGATTATTTGTAATAGATATGATAAAATACAAAAAATCAGATCAGTATTCTTACAAAGTTTATATTCATCGGATGTGTTAAGTGGAGTTGTCAGCGTAAAGTTTAGAAATGAATGTAAGTAATTTGTTTGATATATGCCAAAACGATTGAAGTTTGCTAGTTTTTTTTTAGAACATTTCAACCTAATTTTGCAAGAAAAGAAATGTGAGAAATGTTTAAAAGAATGTTAAATAGTAAGAGTTGGAGAAAAATTAAAATTTTACTGCAATGGCCATAGTTGTATTAAAAGGTATAAAGTTTCACCCAAAAACTATTGGTTTGCCAATAGTAGGTTATCATACAAGGATGCACTTTGCATTATGTACTATTTTGTACAAGATGCAACAGTAGCAAAGGTTTCAATGTACGTTGATGTTAGTCCAAAAACAGTTGTTTACTGGTTTAACTTTTACAGGTGAGTATATAGTATAGAATATATATAATATATATAATATATATATAGATATATATAATAATTATAAATATAATATATATATAAATATATATATATATATATATAATATATATATATATATATATATATATATATATATATATTATTTTTCGGCAATCTCTAAACACGTCGTTATCAGTTTAAAAATTAGGGCTAGTTTACGTCACAGTGGATCAGTAAAAGTTAGGGCTACTTTTACGGAACAGTGAGTCAATAAAGGTTAGGGCTAGTTTTACGGCACAGTGGATCAATAAAGGTTATGGCTAGATTTACGACACAGTGAATCAATAAAGGTTAGGGCTACTTTGGGTGCTTTTAAGTTTAGGTTATGATAAGTTTTGTTCTTAGGTTAGACACAGATTACTATAGATATTATATATATATATATTTATAATATAATATTATATATATATATAATATATATATATAATATATATAATATATACAGGTAAAACTGAATCTTTCGTCTGACCTTTGATATTCGATATATCAATATCGATATTTTATATCTCTATATATATAATATAATATATATATATATATATATATATATATATATAATATATATATATATATATATATAATAATATATATATATTATATATATATATATATATAATATATATATATATATATACATATATATTAAATCTGTGTCTACCTAACCACACTTTATCCTAACCTAAACTTAAAAGGGGGTACAATTGAACCTAACCGATACGGATACACGTTGCACAGCAATGGAACCTAACCTACATGGATACACGTTGCACAGCAATGGAACCTAACCGAGATTGATTCACGTTGCACAGCAAAGCAACCTAACCGAGATAGTTTGTCTTTAAGTAAACAATTAGCAACATTTCAGTTTAATAAATAATCAACTCACGACTTATGGATAATTCATTGCTATACCTTCGAGGAAATTTTCAAATGTGTCATCTTTAGGAATCTTTTTATATTTGACCTACAAAATTAAAGAAATATTTTAAAACATCACCTATATTCTAATATATATATATATATATAATATATATATATATATATATATAGATAACAAATATATATATTATAATATATATATATATATATATATATATATATATAGTAGTAATGCTAACGGAAGGTAATCAATGGCGGGGGGCAGCGCCCCCTGCCCTCAAGGTCTTCCCTGAGTGGTTTTTTGAGCCTCCCCGGTAGGAGATATCTTCATATGTACTTTTCATGTCTGGCGTTTTACCCTGGGGTCTGCTCCCCCAGGGGTCCCATAGTTCTATTCATTCGCCATGTACGTGAGTATGTGTATGCGTGAGCACATGCTGATGTACATCCATGACAGTTTTTGCCCCTACCCCCCTTTGTTCTCCCGCTACGCCCATTTACTCAAGGCTATGACGTCATCGCTTATTAAGTAATGTAACTGCCAACCCATGTGCGTGGCGTAGCCACGCACATGGTCTACGTACATGAGCTACTTTCATGAAGGTAGCATTCCATTACCCACCTTTTATGCGCGTCGCCGACTCGTTGAGTACTTTTGAAGTGTATTAAGTACCCTTAGAAAGTGTACTTAATGTGGATTAAGTGCACGTACTTAATGTTTCCGGGGTCTGGGCGACATCCCCTGCGTCCCCGCGGGGACCGCGCGTTATCCGTGCAATTGCTAACCGCTGCCGAGCGCGAGCTGGTTGCGTTGACTGCCTGGTGAGCTCGCAAATACTCTACCGCTCAATGTGTGACGTCACTTTTTAAAAAACTATCCAAATTGGATTACGATCGATTGCTAGTAGGGACAAGGATTAGATCTCTTACCACTTTGGTTTAGACTTCTTATTTATTCCCTTGTGCTACTGAGGCCATGAGTCAATACATCAGATATCTTTTAATACATTTGTTGGAAATCTCATATAATAATAATAATAATGATAATATATATATATATATATATATATATATATATAAAATATATATATAATATATATATATATATATATATATATAATATATATATAATATATATTATATATAAATAATATTTATATAATAATATATTATATATATATTATATATATATAGTATGTATATAATATATAAAAATAATAATATATATATATAAATATTAAATATATATATATATATATATATATATATATATATATATATATATATATATATATATTAGTGATGGGACGATTATGAAATTTTTGCCGATGACGATGACGATGACGATTAGAGCAAATTTTGACGATGACGATGACGATGACGATGACGATGACGATTAATTTGAAAAAAAACTATTTTAAAAATTTCTCTCTCTCTCTCTCTTCTCTATATATATATATATATATATATATATATACAGTGTGTATATTATATATATATATATATATAATATATAATATATTATAAATAGATAATATATAATATATATATATAATAATATAATAATTATATATATACTACAGGTTGTCTATCATTAATATGCGAAAAAAATTTCAGCATGATATCCTGCTTAAATATAAGAATAATATGTGGCATTAAACATTTCACCGAAACGGCCTCGTTTCCAAAGATACAAGGTGATGAAACCTATTTAAAAATTAAGTTACAATAAACAGTAAACATAAACTTTCGATACTTTTTGTAACAAATTCATTTCAATTTATTCAATTATAAGAATACATACATTACTACACAGAAGAAAATATACAACAGAAATAGTACGAAGCAATGGTGCACTAAGGTTATAACAAATGTTGAAAATGAGCAACCCAGCGGCAATACAAGCCTCTATTCTGCAACGCATTGATTGGAGGACACGTTCAAATATACCGTGTGTGTGCCGAATTGTGTCACAAGATGCGATTATGCGAGCCCTTAATTCTTCGGGACTTTCAACTGTTGCTGTATAAACCAAATGCTTTAGGTCTGGAGACGGGAGGCAAGGTTCTGTACCTCCTCGACCTATCCAACGGCGTGGATACATGTTCAAATAGTTACGAGCAACTAAATTGAAATGAGCTGGAGCGCCGTCGTGAATGAAATACATTTTCGATCTTAATTGTAATGGTAGGCCAAGTAGTGTAGGCAAGTAGTGTCCAGAAAATGGCGATAAACGTCTCCCGTAAGCCTCGCTGGTAAAAAGAATGGACATATTCAAGTGGTCGGCAACAATTCCGACCCATACATTCAATGAAAACTGGGGTTGATTGCGGCTTTCAACTATTGCATGTGGTTTCTCATCAGCCCATATGTGATTGTAGTTCGATTGGCGTCTCTGGAAAAATTGCCTATCGTGAACAATATTTCTGCTAAATGGTGAGAATTGTCTGCAATTTTCTGTTGCATCCATCGACACAAGCTACTTTTGCAGGAAAAATCTGTTGCGTACAAGTTCCTGCACTCGTTGGATGTGATAAGGGTACAGAAGTTGATATTTCAATACCCTGAAAACTGTCGAATGACTTACATGTAGTGTTGCAGCAATCTTTCTGGTACTTGCTGTAGGACTGTCCTCAAGCTCTTGGAGAACCTGTTCCTCGACATCTGGAGTTGATACTGTGCGAGGTCGCCCGTTTCCATTAGTAAGTTTTTTAAAACTTCCTGCTTTTCTCTAAAACGTTGATGGAGACGTGCAAACATAGTATGATGCGGGATGACACGATTAGGGTACATTTCTTCATAGAGACGCATGGCTGTTAATGAATTACCATTCGTACGACAGTAAACAAAATGCCATATCGCACATTTCACTATTTGTGTGGTAGAGTCATTTTTGAAAATATGAGCAACACATGAACACAGAACTTGACGCGACACGGGACTAGTATATGTATAAATGAAGCTAGATACGGAACTAGTAAATAACAGGTTCGGTAAACCTTCCTACGGTAAATTTGTGCTTATTATTAAAAGTTGAGATGTGGCACGGGACGAGCAATGGAATATATCAGATATGTCCCACATAAGTTTCATCACCGTGTATCTTGGAAACGAGGCGTTTTCGGTGAAATGTTTATTGACACATATTATCTTAAATTTATGCAAGGAATATCATACTGAATTTTTTCGCAATAATAACAAATACACCCTATATATATATATATATGATAATATATATATAATTATATATTAATATATATATATATATATATATAATAATAATATATATATATTATATACCGTATATATATATGTGACAGGAGGGTCAGGGGTTCAACCTCCCAAAATTATTTTAGCGATCAAAATTTCTTGATCCTAAAAGTCTCAATAATAATTAATAATAATTAATAAATAATAATTAAATAAATAATAATAATATAATATAATAATAGATAATAATAATAATAATAATAATAACTAATAATAATAATAAAATAATAATTAATAATAGTTTAATCAATGAAAATGAAAAGAATTTATTATTAAGGGAAATGAGGAGACATGTTTGTGCGTCCCGTAACGATTTTCTTAGGTCAAGTGACTGTTCCTCATACATGTATAAAATAGTTTAGACCAGGACTTAAATGAAGGTTTCCAAGGTTTGGCAATGATTGCAAATTGGCTACCTCAATAAGGAATAATGATGGATGTATAAAGATTTAAATGATAAGGAGGGAGCTGTAATCGTTGATGGGATGAGCAGGTTCATTCCTTTCTTCAGCTAAATTTTTCTTCCTCATTCATTCCTTCTAAAAACTAAATCTTTCTTTCCTCATAACCATGGTCGATCGTGCTTATCTCTGCCATTCAGGCTAGAACAGTGCCTATCGGTGGATAAAAAATTCTGTCTTTCCCTATCACTCTCGCTAACTTTCATTCAGCTAGAAATCGTTGCAGGGATACTCCTCGACGAGCAAAGCTGGCTTTCATCAAAGGAAAGTGCGCTAACCTCCTTGGTTCTCCTACTGACAAATCTTTCATCTCTAGCAACTTCTGTAAATCTGCCTTTCCTCCTCTTATTCAATCTGATTTTTCTGTTGCTAATTCTCCACTGAAAAGGCTAATTCTCGTCGGGCCCCTCGCTACAACTATATTCTCTAAGGTCTTCAATACTAGCCATTGCCCTAACTCAGTGTTGGAACTCTCAGCATGTCTAACCTTTCCGAAAAAAGGAAGCCGCTCTAATCCTTCTAACTATCGCCCATAGCTTTCACTTGCATTCTATCTAAGATCTTTGAAACCCTTCTCACTCACTTCTTAGATCATTTGGAAAACTCACTCCGATCGCCAGTACAGCTCTCGTAGCACGAAGTCTACTGGTGATATATATTCCTATCTAACCGATTTATGGTTTTTCGCGCTCTTAGGAACTACGGGGAGACTTGGGTAGTGGCGCTTGACCATATCCAAAGCATTGACCGAGTATGGCACGCGTCACTGCTCTCCAAAATCCCCCCTCTTTTGAGTTTCCTCCTTCTCTTCTTTTCTACTTTATATCTTAGGCTTTCTTTCAAATTCGCTCAATATAGGGCTGTTGTTTGATGGGGCGATTCTTTTTCTTTCTGTCAATTAGTGGTGTTCCTTCAGTGTTCTGTTATCGCCACTTTATTCCTTACTTTTCATTAATGATCTTCTCACCTCACCTCTAACTCTATCCACTCGTATTCCATGACTCGACCTTCATTCTTTAACTATATCAATCTACTCCACTTTACGTTCTGGAAATGTCTCGTCTTATCTTTCCGATTTATTCTCGCTGATGGATAGATCTCAACCTTTTGAAATTCAATTCTTAAAAACCCAACTTTACAAATCTTCCTTCTCCAAAATACCTTCTAACTTTCTGTCTCTTTCGACGGTTCTGTCTTCTCTCCTTTACCTAGAACAAAAAATAATAATTAAAATCCTGGCCTTAATATGAACAAAAAAATGTCTTGCGAAAACTCACATCACAACGTTGCAGGCGCCCCATAAACTGAAGTTCTCGTTTGGACTGTGAGAACTTTCCTCCTTTCTCAGTTGCTCCGCTATACCAAAGGTCTTCATCCGCCCATGTATGGAGTACGCCCATATCTGGGGCTCTGGTTTTCACCCGGCTTTTGACAGGTCGAGTCAAAGGCAAAAAAGGCTTATAAACTATTCTGCACTTTCCAGTTCACTTGCCCCGAAATGTTGGTGCTTTATCTCTGTCCTAGTTACCGCAGCGGCAAGTGCTCGAGGAAACTTATCACTTCGTGTACCACCACCTTTACGACGCCTTCGTAAGCACAATAGGTGCTGTATCTGCGCACGAGTATGTGTTGCATTGGAACTCAGGCTAGTTGCGTGATACTTCCTTCTTCCCCACCCCTTGTTTTGGGAATCTCTTCCATCTTCTGTATTTCCTACGGAATTTAATCTCCTCACTTGAAAGCCGTGTCTGTGCTCATAGCGCTAATTTGCGCTAGAGGGTGAACTTTTGAGAGTTCTACACCCCCTCCTTGAAATAGGGCTCTGGCCCGTGAGTGGCTGGTGACAACTATAAAAAAAAACCTTGAATGGGCAGATATGTGGCAAATGAACGAGATCTCCTATTCCCCCCAACCAAAACATCATTCAGATTATCCCAGAAAATCGTACTCCTTTCAACATTACCCTCAGATGATCTTATGTCCAACCACACAAATTTTACCTTTTCAAACTTAAATTTAACCTATAGACTTCTAGTAACTCACACACACAAAATCTACCATAGCTCTCCACCACACTCATCAGATTGCAAATCCTTCTATCCCCTCTCATTCCTTTCCACAGGCAACACAAACACATTTCACACCACACCACTCATTTTCACCGTTTCCTTCATCTTTTGTTTCAGTCACAGCGAGCAAATCAAAATTTCCCTTTCTAAATACATCCATCACCTCTCTCCTTCTTGTCCTCAACATTTATTCCTCTGACATTTTATATACAGATACGTTTCATACATTTTCGCCGAAGGATAGACGGCGCTACTTGCATCACGACCTTCTTCGCAATGCATTACATTCCCAAAAAGAAAAGTGGTAGTAGCACCAACCTAAACTACCACCGTCCCTAGTCGCTCTACGACCACGCGGGACATACGATGTGGGCAATTTTTCTCCCTACACTATGGATATAAGGATAGGATGTGTCTGTAAAGATGATGTTGTCTAAAGAGGGGGTGGATATAAGTATGTGTATATGATATGTTGTCTGGAAGATGAGTGTGGATATGAACGCATAACAGAAAGCGAACCATAGGCACTGGAATGTCATACATACCATAAGCAATATATATAATAAATATATTATAATATATATATATAATAAAATATATATTATATATAATATATATATAATATAATATATATATAATATATATAAAATATATTATAATTATATATAAAATTATTATATTATTATTATTATTATTATATTATATTATATTATATTATATCATTATATTATATTATTATTGAGCTTTAATATTATTCAAAATTCTAAATATTTGTTCAATTAATGGCAAAATAATCGGCGAAATTTGCCGATGACGATGACGATGACGATTTAGAAAAAATATGCCGATTTTTGCCGATGACGATGACGATGACGATTAATCGTCCCATCACTAATATAATATATAAGAATATTATATATATATATATATAAATATATATATATATATAATATATATATATATATATATATATATATATACTCTGCCTATATCAATGTGTGTATCGTCACAATATGTTGACTGCACACACATAGTGTAGTGAAGTCCGCCAATTGTAGCCATTGCACACATATTTTCACACCATTTTAGCTTTAGACATTTTATTTAAATTATTAATATAGTATAATATATATAATATATTATAGATATATAATATATATATATATTATATATATAATATATAATAGATATATTATATATATATATATACTCACCATCATATTCAATGCGTGTGATGTCACACATTAAGGTGACGCACACACCCACTTTAGAAATATATAACATATTTATATATTATATATATATATATATATATAAACAAATATTAATATAAATATTATTATATATTATAATAGTTATAATATTAGTTATTAATTTATACTTATATAGTAAACGTATATATAAAAAATTATATTTTATAAATAAAATATAATATACTCAACCATTATTCAATGCGTGTGATGTCACACCACCGCAATTTTAAAAATTATATATAGTACATAATATATATAGTAATATTAATATAAACAGTTTATATAATTAGATTTATTTATATCTAATAGACTAAATGTGAATAGTATGATTATATATACACGCCTATACTAGTTATAAATATATATATATAATATATATATAAGAAATATAAAAGTAACCTATGACTCTTGCCATATCAACAGAGGAAGCTAATAAGCCTCACCTTTGCGCGAAATGATAGTCCGCAGCCTATATCTTAGTATGAGAACCGAATACACACACGAGCAGACATAGACAGAGCGGCAAAAAAGTGCCACAAATGAAAGCGGACAGATGGGGAAGGTCGCAACGTTAGCTCGATCGCACATAGTGCACACCATTTTAAGCTTTAGGAGCACTTTTACTTAATATTAAGGCAATACTAGTGATTACTATATATTATTATATAATATATATATATATCATGTAATATATAATATAGATATATATATATATCCTATATATACAATTATACTCAAACCATATTCAATGCGTGTATGTTACTATATAAAATATATATATATATATAGTAAATGAGTTATAATGAAAATACAAACAGTCCATTTTAAATAGTACTGACGATATAAAAGTAGTATGATGTTATAATATAAGACATAATAGGAGTAAAGTTATATCTACGTTAGCAATAATCGAACGCTGTCGCTATAAAAATAATTAATTATGATATATATATAATTATATATATCTATATATAATATATATCTTAAATAACTTATAACTACAAATATAGTTACGAGATAATCTGAGAACCAATCTACATATAAATATACTTAATCGATAATATAATATAATATATAACTCATCTTACATTAACTCATTAAATATACACAATTACCATATTATATATAAAGATGAATGAGTAACACAACCTTCTTCAGTTATTAAGGGTAGTGAAAAATATAAAGTATAATATAATATTAAAAATATACAATATAATATATATATATAAATAATAATATTATATACCTATATATATAATATACTAATATAATATATAATATAAAATCTATACATATAACAACTGCATAATATATATATGTTTAGTATATATAATATATTATAATTAATATTATAACAATAATTATAACTATATATATAAAAAACTACTTATATCAGGTTTATTTTACAAAATATACATTATGTAATAAAAATTGAACCGATATAAAGCAACCATCCTAGAACCTCTTTCT
>JABUQX010065952.1:0-30825 GCA_015478945.1 Trachelipus rathkii | reverse complement strand
CTATAGTACAATATTCTTCTTAAGGATATGTTTCTATGTGTACATGAAATTTCATGACTGTCATTAGCAATCTGTGGTGATTATATACTGCATACTATGAATTTTCAGGTAAACTTAACTTTTCAGTTCATCGCATGCCTCGAATACATTCAAATTCTTATTCGATATTATTATATAATTTATATTATATTAATTATATATATATATATATATTAATATATATATCTATATTATATATCTATAAGATATATAATATATAGTGATGGATCAGAATAACGCAACCGAACATTAGTTTTGAAACCTCGCAACGCATAAACGCGGTTGTCAATGGATCTACACAATCTCCGCAACTGCACCGCAACCGGTTGTCACTGGCTCTGTAAAAAAAACAGCAATATGCGGGTGTCACGGAAGGTATATACTTTTTGATAAAAACTCCTATTGCTATCATAAATCTTTCTACTCTCTTTATTAATATATATATACTATATACTATAATATATTATTATTTATCTTATATATATATAATATATATATAATATAGATATTTATTATAATATATTATATATATCACAAGGGGAAGTTAAGAGAGTGGAGAAAAAAAATATTTCCAATAAAAATAAAACAAGAAAAATGACAAAAACACGAACTATACTTTCGAGAGGACATACCGCATCTCCTCATTCCAGGCCAGTAAATAAAACATTCATTTAAAAATTTAAAATAAAAGGGTGTTGTGTTATTTAAAATAGTTGGTTGTTGAAGTGATGTTATTTAGTAAAAATGTCAAAAAATTAGATTTTGAAATAATTTTTACAAAAAATAAAATTGGATAATTCACCAAATAATAATTTAAAACATTAATGATTATTTGCATTCTTGGTTAGTAAAATCTTCAATCATGATGTTTGTGAGCGTCTAATGACGGAGATATCAGCTCTACATATTTGGTAACATCGATCATGTTGCCTTCCTTATCTAGTTGCTTTTGCAGAGTTTTTTCCTCCACTCCGTACAATTCCAACATCCTCACAACAGATCGTGGTCTGCGGTACGAGGTCAAACTGCCTTTTTAGGTCAGGGAGGCATATATGTGTTTTATTTAAATTTCCAGGCTCTTTCATCCACAGCTGATTCTATAAAGCAAACAAAGATGCCGAAGTACTCCGGTCCTTCCATATTACCCAATATTGTTCCTCATCCCAATTGTATCTAATATCTTCTATCTGTCTTCAACAATTCTTCGTAACTTTCGCTATATGAACTCCAATAAAGCTATTCCTCGTAGTTTTTCACAATCTCCAGTATATACAATACTTTTCCTTATAATATGGGGCAAAAAACTTTTCCCCATTACGGAAAAACTACACCCTCCATCCAATTTATTAAAAAAGTTCCTCTATTTTTTTCTTCAATTCTTCTCCTCCTTCTATAAGTCAAACTTTTGAATTCCATCTCGCCGGCGGCTTTTCTTTCTCATATTTTGACAAAGTCTCTACATTTCTCCGTCGTAATATCGGATTTCACCCTCCTCCATCTCATTTTCCCACATATTGCTCTTCTTCACAATATTCAATCTATTCCTTTCGATTCTCCAAAATATTCAGTCCACCTCTTATTTACCTCTTCTTGTGCTGTAAGTACCTCTCAATTTCTTTATTTTTTGATCTGATAAATTTCTTCTTTGATTTTTTTATACGTTTTTGCCACCCTTAAAATTATCTTCTTTTCCTTCCCTCTGCATCCTCGCCCCAATTTTCTGCAATCCTTTCCAGCCACCGCGCCTTTATTGCTCCCATCTTCCACTTACCCATTTTCTTTGTTCTTTTTACCAACTGCTTACATATCACATCTTCATTCACCACATAGTGTGTCTTTTTCTTCCTGCGTTCTCACAACCACTGTCACACCAGCGTTTTCTTGCCGCGGTTTCACTATATATTTCCTGCAATTCATGTATGTTGCCTCCCATTCGTCAACGTTTTCCTTTAATTATTTCCACTTACTCCTCTTAAAATTGGTCTTTCAGGGCTTCACCTTTAATCACTTTCCTTTTTTCTCACCTTGCATACTATTTTCGCTGTACTCTCCAGTATGGAGACACCATCTTATGATTGTAGTCAAAATGGACCCAGAATCTCTTTAACACTCCTCCACTGTCCTGTAATCCGACACCATGAAATAATCGATAATGGATTTTTGGTCCAAACTTTCGGTGTTTTTGATATCTATCTGATTTCCATTCTGGTCGTTCTATGAATATATATACAAGCAAATTGAAACAGTATTTCATAATTTTTAAAATTCGATTCTTATGAAATATTATACTAAGGAATACTATAAGTATGTGTTAACTACTAGTTTTCTCATGGATGGACCAATATCCTCCTCCACCTCATTTTCTCAGTTTGAAACATCCTTAGAATGTTTCTTTCACCTAATCAGTAGATGCAGCATATTTGTTCTTCGCTTTCCACTTTCCACACACTCCTCACCAAATCATGGAATCTCTCTTCTCCTATGGATGCCCTGTTGTGGAGGATATGCTGATTATAACCGGTTAATTTTTTCCTCTTGATTTAAAGGTATATTATCAACTCTCCACGTTACCCATTTTCCATATATGAAAGAGTTGCAATCTATGGCGAAAATGAAAACTACCCCATGTTCTTATATTCCTACGTTATCGACTCTCGTAAGCGTAGCAAGTATCCTCGGCCCAAATCTTAGCCACTTTTCTTCAAAAACCTCCCACTTCTCATCTTCGACAATCCCACCACATCTATTACAGGCTGGGCCTTTATATCACCCGATCTTCTTCCTCTTTCCTCTATAGTTGTACTACATTGTGTGGCAATTTAATCGTTTTTTAAAGTAACAATCCAAATTTCGTAGTCTCTTTTTGATTCCAAGTATAATCCATGAGTATCATTTCGTGGTTCGATGACTGTCTAAGGTATCAATAGATAAACTTTTCTTTCAGGCATGGCCTTGCTAGCCTATCCTGCTCCTAGCCCTTCTCGTTGGCAGAACCAGTTATCTACAGACATAATTCGTTGCCCAGGGTGCACGACCGAGGACGTGGAGTTGGACTACTGCATCAATATATAATTATATATTATACATATATAATAATATATATATATATATTATATATTTATATAATCATATATATATTATATATAGTGTATATAATATATATATATATATATATAGATTAAATATATAGCATTGGTTAAGACTAATAGTTATATCAAAACTGATTCTAATTAATACCGATACTTAATTCACGTAGATTAAAAGCAATTTTGTTTTAATTTTTCAATTTTGAAGAAAAAAAACTTGGATGTACCTGATGAATGTATGGTTGGCATTCCAGGTCATTTACAGATATTCATTGGATCCCGAATCTGGGACGACCCCAGAATTCGCCGGAGAGATGTCTGCACGGAAAATAGAATTGATATCACACCTTAAATTAATTCTTATACATGCCCTTTGGAATTAGGTCATAGCAACTGCAATCGGTGAGATATGATTTATATCTTAAAATCTCTCTTTTCTCTCTCATCTCTACTCTCTATAATAAATATATTATATATATATATTAGATTTATATATATATATATATATATTATATATATATTATTTGATATATTATAGTTATATATATATATATATCTATATATAGTATTATATATATATATTATTTATATATATATATATATATATAATATATATATATATATATAATATATATTATATATATATATATATATATAGTATTATTATTCTACATTCCTCATTCTACACCTATCTCCCAGACTAGGACTTCGCTCTGTCAGTTTGGGCCGAGCATCTTCTTTTCTTTGGCCTCGAAACTCTTTATCCTGGAGAATCGTCTAGAAAATTCTTTCTTGGCCCAACGGTTTTTCAGATGCTTAGTCCTTTGAGTTACATACTCAGTAGGGTTTTCACCATTTCATGGCCTCTAAAATCGTTCTCCCAAGAGATCTGAACCTGATGATAGGTGTCCAGGGTCAAAAGTTTTCGGGTGTGGTTGCAAGGAGTTAATTAGCGAAACAAATAAAAGGCGAGTTGCTAAGACTTGTTTTCCCGTTAGAACTAAACTAACTAACTAACTAATAACATTTATACTTTATATATAATATATTATACTATTTATATATAATTAATTATATATAATATATATATTATATAGTATTATATATATATATATAATAGATATATTATATATATATATATTATATATTGTTGTAGTTCTCTTCCTGTTAGGGTATGCCTGTAAGGTGCTACTCCTCAGAATCTTCTCCAAAGATTCCTATCTTCAAATGTTCTTTCCAATACGTCTTCACTTCGGTCTTTCCTGCTGGTCTCCAATCCATCATCTCACTCAATCTCTCCCCTTCTCATTATTTTTTTCACTATTGTACCAAACAATCTTAACTAGTTCCTCTCCACTTATCCAAACAGGTATTATCACCTCCGTCTCTCCTCACCAGTCATTCGCTCACTCATTCTGTCTTTCAACGATACTCTTCTAATGAGTCTAATTACCATTTCTGCAGCTTTTATTCTGCTTTTTGCATCGTATTCATTTGCCCAGCATTCAGATCCAATTATACCATATCGGTCCTCAGAATTGTTTTTAATAGTTAATAATTATAACCCTGAATGGAATATCCTTTCTCGTCTTTTAGCAACGGGTATAACATTCCACATCGTTGAAATTCAATTTGTCCCTTTCAACTTCGTCATTTGTCTTCATTGATCTCAAAACCACGCCAGAAAATACTAAATCTATTACCCTTGACTTATGCCTTATTCTTCTATGATTCACATACTATCTCTTCCCTTTCTTTTGCAATCACCATTTCCGTTTTTCTCTCTGCCTTTATATTGTCTCAATGCCCATTCATTGACATCTTCAGTACTCTGTCCACCTATTCAAGCTTTTTGCAGGTCTTGACTTTTGATGTTATATCCTACCGCATCATCCCCGAATAAACCAAAGTTGTGCTCCTCTCCCTTCTGCATATCCCTTTTAAGGCAGCATGTTCAGGTAAAAGTGCAAAGGAAGCAATTGGTGACAAGTACATTCCCTGTCCAACCCGCGTTTTCACTATATCAAACCACTTCTCTCTTCTGGTCCCTAGTGTATTTTATTGAGATTCCATACATCTTTTAAATGGCTTGCATATAAGATTTTTGGCTTGGCATTATTTACACACCGAAAGATGGATGCTTTTAGACACTTCCACTGTCTCTCCTTTCCAAGTTCTCATTGAATGCAGCATACGATTCTCATTCAACTTTATGAATATTTCGTCGTTAGAATTTCATGATAAAAATATTAAGCAGTGGTACTTTTCCATGGTCTTAAACCATGCTGCCATTTTCCAATCTTGTCCTCGACCCATCATTCAATTCTTTTTTCAAGATCCTCCATAGTATTTATACTCACCACCACCAACAAATACTTCTCCTCTATAATCCGCATATTCTTACTCCCTTCTAATATGTATATCGACAGATTACTGACTTTCCTCCATTCTGTTGGTATCATTTTCTTCTTCCGTTCCATTACCTTGCTTAACAACCTTGCTCTCACACATTTAGTTTCATTCATTTCCTGTCTTTGCTGTTCGTATTCAGTCGTATCGTATTATCCTGCACTTCCCATTTTTTTTAGTATTCTTAATTGCTGTCTTTCACTTCTCAATCTCATAGCATTCTATTTCTCGTGTTCTTGTCTTTATTTCGGCGGTATTTCGTCATTCCTCTTCCCCTTTCTTGGTTCAAATTCTTCGACAATAATTGTCAGATGCTTTCCGTCACCCTCCTCATCTCAATAGAGAGGTTCTCCTCCTTGAATAGGGCTCCGTAGCATTGTTTCCTTAACTTTTCTCTCATTAGGAATATATTCCAATATAAAAGGTTTTCCCGTATGCCTTCGTATCGCTTTCGTTCCTTATACTATTCTTCTCCAAGTAAATGTCTATACATTCTCCTTTATACACCCCTGCATTTTTTTCTTTTCGATTTACATAATCTATTCCTTTTCCCCCTCCGTTCTCGTCTTTCATCCATTTCTATAATTCTTTTGTTTTTGAGCTTCACTGCGTTCTTAACATGCCTCATCATTCCACCATTCAGTTTCTTATTCCTTCCTCCCTTGGGACTTTTTTGTTTTTCAATTCGATTCTACTCTTTGTTCATAAAGGTCTTGCCAACTTTCACTCCGGCCGTTTCTTTTCATTTGATCCTTTCGACATCTTTTGTGAGCTTTTATATAAACAGCCTCTTACCACACACCACCCCTCAGCTTCTCCAACAGTATCTCTCTTTGTTATCTTTCCTTGGTTTTCTATCTGTTTTTTCCCAAATCGTTCTACCCATACCATTTATGGATCTGAAGCTAGTGAATATCGTGGTGTAACTTATTCACCATTTAAACATCCTACTTATCGCTTAGCTGAGCATCATGTTCAACCATGAATTATTCTCCGTGAATATCTCTGGTTCCCATCCGCACTCCAACCTATACCGATGTCCATTCTTGACTTCTTACATAACTGTTTTGAAGAATAATATTTTTTAAAATAGCCACTTATTTTGGGTTTTTTTGGGGGGGTTTTTTCTCATAGCAAAGCGATGAGAAACAACTATGGCTGTATGATGGTATATTATATTACGTATATATATTATATTATATATATATATATTATATAATTTACTTATATAATATATATATATATATATATATAATATTTATATACTATTTATATAATATATAATATAATTATATATATTCTGTTTTAATGAAATAGTTTAATAGTGAGGAGCAAAAAAATGTATTCATTCAGGTCTTTTAACAAATGAATAAAAAACACAACATTTAGAAATTATTCACAATTAAAGGAAGTTATGCGTATAAATTAATTTTACATGGTCTACTTGTGGAGAGGAGTTTTCGTGCTAATCGAGCTTGGTCAATTAATGAAGGCACTACTTCGACATGGCTGTTTGGGGTGGGAACCCCTAGCTTCTGACATATACTATACTGTCCATGGAACAATACGCATATTACATATGTACTATGCGATTGACACAGCCTGCAAGATTATGCGGGACACGGTTCTTCAGTTAAAATAAATAAATAAATTAAATAATATAATATATATATATATATAGTTATATATACATTATATATTATATACTATATATATATATTATATATATTATATATATATTATATTATAATATATTTATCTCTTATCATAAAAATATTAAATTCTTATTTTTATTATTTTAATATTATTAATTATTTTATCATTTTTTATTATTTATTATTATTTATTATTAATTATATTATTATTATTTAGTCATTTTTTTATTATCTTTCCTCCTATCGCCCGCAAAACCCTGACGCAGAGATGAGTCAGAAAGGAAGCACCTATACGTCCCTTTATATGCAAAGTGAGATACTCGCATAGATAATCCACCCCATGGCTATCAGAACGCGCAGACACCTTGTAGGCTATCATTTTCGTCCTTTGTCGGGCTGCGTTCCCTAGGCAAAGCCACAACTATACCCCCTAACAAAACCAGCTCCTCGTGCTGTTAATAGCCCTTTTTCTTCTCGCCTATGCCAAAACATTAACATTATATTTATAGGCTTTACTGATTTACTGACTAATCCGACTTTGTTGTCGGTTCCAGCGGTCGATTCCAGACTATCCACTACTTACGTTCAAACCGAATTATTCTCTTCCTTTGAGCCCTTATACTAAGCTATGCTCGTTATGTTCTCATTATCCTTCTTTACACCACAAATGGTCAATGCGTTATTCTTTTATCAATTCTTCTACACTAACACCCCATCACTCTAAGATTGTCATTGACCCTTTGTGTCTCTTTAGTCTTAATCTTTTACTTACGACATATATTACTATTACTACGATCAACATGAGGTAAACACTACTCGTGCAAAACACCTTAACGCACTCAAAGCGTTAGTCCTCAGATCCACCAAGGATATTTATTTGCAAGCACCTACTTTCCTGCCTTTCCCATACTTCGTACTACTTCTCTTCATTCCGTTCCCTTTTCTCCATAAATATTTGAAATCAGGGGATATTGTTCAGTTGTCCCATCATAATAATGATTCGCCCGCGGACTCTCCCATCCTACTACGCATATCCTTTTCGGCTATATCTACATTTACTCGCACTATCTATTTACACTCTGACAGAAGCCCTCTGACCAAACCTTTCAATCTGCCTTCAGTTCACCAGCGATGAAATAATCATCCGCATGAAATAACTTGGACCCTCACTATTCAACCATTCTCCATCAGCCTAACACCTTCTCTCTCACACCCCTCCTCTAGTTCTTTCATAACCCATTCACATAAAATTAAATAACAAGGAGACATACACACAAATTCTGCATTACTCCCGCAACTAAACCATCAACATTCTCGACCCATTTTTATTGCACCAACGCTTCCTTGTTATACACCTTATGATACTTCAGAGCTCCAGTGTAAGAGTGACCAGATCTCAATCTAAATAGGGCGGGTAGGGCGCCACAAACCCACTCAATCCTGTAGTCAGGCAAGACGCTGAGCGATTTCGGGGCTCCGGCCGGGCTCATCTTTTGGTTTCTTTCATGTAACGCGTTTTCCTGGAGGGGTTTGCCGCCCCCGCGAAACTAATATTATTATTTTTCCATGTGCAGTTGCGTGAGCAATATGCGCGGGGCAGGCCCATATTTATAACTGGATGTTTGTTTTTTCCTACCCCCTTATGGTTTCCCCGATACGTCCTACTACCATTTCGCGCGTGACGCGCGCATGGTCTTACTAACCCAAGCCGCGCAAATGACCGTTTTTTACTTACATAGAGCACTTACTTATATGAGCTACTACTTACTTGAGCTATTAGCGCCCTACCCCCTTTAAGTTCGGTTAAAGTACAGGTTAAGTCGCTTGATTACATAGTTCCGGGGGTTCGCGATTCCGTGTCCACCTCGCGAGCGAGACGGCCCGTCGGTGGTGGGCACACCAAATGATCTCCTAGAGCATCGCGATCGACCGCGGCGTCATAGCTGAGAATACTCAGTGACGGGCAGAGCCGCGCGCGCGCGCGACGTTTAACATAACAACACTTTTAACAAATTTCACTATCTCGATTACGAATGGGGCTGTCAGGCAACTGAGATACGAATCTGCGGACCGTTACTCAAGACCTCGGGTATTACCCATTGTGCTATGGAACTTGATACGAGAATATGGATGTTAGGTCGGGCGTTGTTTCTATGATGGAAAATTGTCTTAATATAGCGTGATAATTTAATATAATATATAAATAATAATATAATAATAAATAATAATATAATAACTAATAATAAATATAATATAATAATATAAATATAAATATAATAATAATAATAATAAATTAATATAATACATAATATAATAAAAATAATAATTATCAATAACATAATTATAATAATTATTATTTTATTTTATATATACTATATAATATATATTTTATATAAGTTATATTTATATTATATATTATTATATATATTATATATATATTATATTATTACGATATTATTATATATATATATATAGTATATATATTATATATATTATATATATACATACTATATTATTATACTATTATAATATATATCTTATATAGTATATATATTTTATTATAATTATCTTATATTATATAATTATTACTATATAATATATACGTGTTTTGTGACGTGGACGTAAAGGCAGTTGCGTCAGGCAGGAGGTCGCCCCTACCCATCAACTTCTGGCGACAGTCTCTTACGTCTTTAAGTCTTATAGGGTACATAAAACGTGTTTTACTACCCATAAGGGACGTTAGAAGACGTTGCTCAAAGCTGCGTGCTGAATGGTCCCGCCCAACACACTCATGTGCGCAAGTCCTTTAGATCTTTACGTCTTAACGTCTTTCGTCTTTACTGTCACAACAATCAATTTTTGTTTATTAAACATGGCGACTAGTTAACATTAACAGTTTGAGCATTTGAGAGTATGGTCTAGGATAGCCGTGTAGGTGCAAACGTACAGATGGCAGTGCTAGTACCAGTAATAAGTAGTTCACAGTATAGTCGATGTATAGGTTAGTTAGGTAGCGTTAGTGTTGTCCAGTGCAGTGAGTAGCAGTAATAGTAGTGTCAACAGTAATGTTGTATAATGGTAAGTCAAGTAGTTTAGAACGTTAGTAGATAGTAATTATAAGTAGTAGTAGTAGTAGAACCTTCAAGTAATTAAATATATATCACCCAATTCGATTCAAACGTTAAAACATTTTATTATTTTCATAAGCGGATATTTTGAGTGATAAATATGCTAACAATATAATAAAAGATTTCCACTGAAAACAATTCAGAAATCACTGGAAAACATAGCTTAAACTAATCTTTAAATTGTAATCGAGTGATAGTGAAAAAATACACATCGTCACGTGATATTGGATTCATGTCATGCCAAATCACAGTGAAGCATTGTTTGATAAGAGTTATAAAAGTACAAAGTCCCCAAAACATGGAAAAATAACAGGGAATAATATAAAAAAGTATTCATATATAACTTTACTTGGAAATGTTATTTTCATATTATATAATTATAATATATATATTATATATATATATATATATATATATATATATTATTATATATATTAATAAATATATATTATTATTATACTATATATGATTAGGGCGTCAAATACACAGCAGTTATTAAATATAAGTTTACGACTGCTAAAACTGTTGAAACTAAAATACATTTATTTAATATAGTATCTACTATATATATATATATATATTTATATATAATTATATATATATATATATATATAGATATATATATTATATATCATTATATATATATAATATAATATATATGGAGGTATAATTGTACACAGTAACAACAGACTCTAGAAAATAAATAAGTTTATACTTATATATAATATATATATATATTATATATATACTATAATATTATATATATAAACTAATTAAATATATAAATATAAAATATAATATAAATATATATGTAGATATAACTATTATTTACATATCAGTTCGTAAAAATCTTGAAATAAACATGTAATAATAGTATATATTAATATATAATATATTATAAATTATATAATATGATATATATTATAATATATATTAACTATTAATATTATATATTATAATTTATAATTATATATAATATATATATCATATATACTAATGTGAGTATAAGTACTACACTGCATAAGAATTCATCTATAATTATTACTACTATACTATATTTAATATATATATAATTAATATATACTATATATATAATATATATTTATATATTTATATATATAATAATATATATAAAATAATATATATATTAAATATTAATACACTGTGCGAAGAACAATGGGGTGAAAGTTGAAATGAGCAGATATCTATATACTCTCGAGCGTTTCAACCTATTAGTAGTTATGTACGAAATAAATATAAGCTGAATATAATAAGCCAGTTTCAGCTTAGCATATTTCGAGGATCTTTCAAGACACACTCGTTTCATTCAAAGAGTAGTTAAACATCCGATCAGAGTTGCTAGCTGGTTACACGGTGTCGGAATGTTTTATTCAGATGAACGGTGACACATATTTTACTGTAATAATCATACATATACTTGTGACTTCGCTTATTAATCTTTCGAGCTCTGTAACACGTCGTCGAGGATCGAGCCGTTAATTCTATCAATTCATTTTAACCAGAGCATTTAACTACTTTTCGACCTGAGGCTGAAAGAGACCCTATACACGTCCAGCAAAATGCACCATTCATGGTAGGCTTTCCAATAGTTACGAATTCAGATCGATCTTTCAATATTGTCCCTATTAAATGAGAAACAGTACCGGCGATTCTTTTAAACGACCGTTCAAGCACCCCGCACCACTACGTGATATTATGCACGGTTATCCATATTAGTACATGTCACTTAGCCTTATCCATGTTTTTTATACAACTCGAGATCTTGGTGAATTTTCTACAGATCACGATAAATGGGACGATTCGGTTGTCTTGAGCGGAAACACAGACAATTAGTATCGTTGCCCGCAATTCAGGTGCTGGTACTACATTTATAATCCACGTCGCAATCTGGATGACGTTTTGGCTTTTCGTAAAGTTCAATGAGTGTTAGACACGCGTGATCGACGACAATGATGTTAAGGCACAGTGAGAATGGGTTTACAGAAGAAACATATATAATTCCCTAAAGCGTTGGTTGAACTTATCTCTTAAGAAATTAAATAAGATTAAGACTAACACAACAAACATTACGTTACAGGCCTACATCTCAAAATCGATAATGGAAGCTTTCTTACACTCAGAACATGGATAAGAACATGAACCCGAGAATTTTAATTAATAAAATAATAATTAATTAATAATAAGTTAATAATAATAATATAATAATAAATAATAAGAATGTTATTTCTTTTGATAATTTAATTATATTAATATATATATATATATATATATATATATATTATAATATAAATATATTATATTATATTATTATATATGTTATTATATATATATATATATATCATATATATACTATATAATTATATATTATTATAGTTATGAGGACTTTAAGATTTTAAACGCCTCTAAATCTTTAACAAAATATGCCATTCGTTTACTATCATGTCCCTACAAATATTTTATTCACTTCACATCAACACCACCCCTTGACATAATGTAAAAATTTCATTAGCCATAACCGTTAAGTCCTTAGTATTTGAGGTGGAATCATCGATATAAATAGATCCTAGCCCAATGTGTTCTCTAAACGACTTATAAATTTTGACACCTCATGAAGCCAAACTGATTATAATAGTTTTCATGGAATGTCTGTTAACATTTTTTATAATGTACGAATATTCCTGATACAACAATAATGCGATACAGTACTAATTAGTCAAGATCTTCCGTTTTCTTAAAAGCATTATATTTTCTTATGACTCAGACACGATCAATTTTATCTGTGGTAAACCATTAATATAGAACTCCATTGAGATGTAGGTTCATAATAACCGTTCACCTACAAATCCCGCCAAATTAAATTTCCATACTGAAGAATATACTTAGATATTTGGAAAAGCTAAAGTGAGCTGATTTACCATCGTCAATCTTACTAATGGACTGTATTCAGGTCGATTAAAACCTCTACTTTGAATATAAGTTATTAACAATAGACGCAAGTTCAGCCGTGTTTACATTGATACTAAGTGAAGTTCTGTTTCCACACTCATAAGACACGCTTGCCACTAGGAATTACCTGAAGCGATTACAATGCAATGACAGAGTTACTCAATACCATTAGAAATTTTTTATTATTATATATGAACGAGACACTGCTCCCAGGGAATCTTGATTACCCGTTGAATAAATATTTGTTATTGGCGATATATATAGTTATCGAACGGATCATGATGTACTAATATAAATTACTGGTGATTTGGAAATGCCCATAATTTTTAATGATCTTTTAAATAAGATTAAAGATATAAGTAACTACAAGTTTTAAACGATAAAAGCTATAAGTATAGGAATTGGAAGAAATGAACCAATCACAGGGCAGGATGACATTCACTGTAACGATATAAGATTAGTTTCAACTTAACTTCGATGGTTCGACGTTGTATTGGCTGGAAATTTTATTTTAATTATTATTATATTAATATTAAAATGTTACAATCTTAAGTACCTGTGTTTAAAACAAGTAATGTACGAATATAAAATTACTAAGACTTAGATTCAGAATTTACATTGTATATATTTACAAAAATAAAAGTTCTAACTTATACGTCACTTACTAGTTTATATTACTATCTATCACGAATAGGTCATGGTGCTTATTCTTCCTTTCTCTTTTCTTCTACAATATCTTCGTCTTTTCTTTTTTTCTTTCTTCTTAATATTCTTCTTCATTTATAAGTATCTTGCAAATAACTTACCGCTTACACGACAACCTCCATATGTACCACCATCACTACTATGCTCTATACTACTATACTACTACCTTAACTCTACTATCAATACTACTATATACTATGGTACTTAAATACTATATACTAAATTCATTGTTTTTCAACATTATATTCGTCTTCATTCTTCTTCTTTTCTTATTTTCTTTTCTTATTCTTCTTTCTTCATCGTTAGCTATCTATTGAATTCGAATCCATTATAATTGGTGAACTCCACTGGTGGATTATCTTAACTACATACTGACTGCCCATAACTACTACTACTATACTACTACGTACTACTTACTAACTAACTACTAACTGACTTCACTAACCAGCGTTATAAACTATTATTCGCTTCAGGTCATGATTTCTTCTTCTTCTTTCTTATTCTTTCTTCTCTTTTCTTCATTTCTTTCTTCTTCATTTATCTTATTATTTATCTTTCTATATTTCTTCTTATTCTCTTCAGCTATCTTTGTATATGTACATCTAATCATACGATCCTTCGCTGATACGAGTTATTATATATTTAAATCTCTATTTTTCATCCCGTACGCTGGCATGGGGATGGAAACTAAACTTATTAAACCAAATTATTAATTGTGATCAATTAATAGATTACATGCGCACGACATAATAGATTGCCAAATACTATTACCACTACATACATATACACTTCTACTTAAACTAACATACTTGTTAGAACGAAGACTGAAAGATTGCTGTTCGCAGATTAGCCTGTAAGCAATCTTCACTATTTTATTATTATTATATATGATATTAATTATTATTATTATAATATTATTATTCATTTTATTAATTATATTTTATTATATATTATTATTAATATAATATTACTCATTATTTACTTCATCGGACATCATTACTTCGTAAACGTGTTAATTATTATTACAAAGTCGTATGTCACTACACTATAGCATGATGATATAAAATATATTTATATATAATATATATATTATATATATCGTATTATATATATATAGATATTATATACTATATATATATTACTCTATAATATATATGAACAATACGATTAACTCTTAAAATATATTATATTTATGTTCAAACATATATTGCATATAGTCTATTTCGTTCAATATAATTGAGTGGTATATTATTAACAATAAATAATCAATTCAATGTTTCAACTTACTACCACTACATATATACTACTACTACTACATGACTTAACTACTGACTCTACTACTACAACCGCTCAACTTTATTGAAATTCTGACCAATCTCGAGACATAATGGCTTGATATGTACATACATTATGACATAGCAAGACTTACAGAAAGGTATTTACTTTCTGTTTTCCGTATCCTGCTGTTAGGTAATAGATCTTTATTACTATTACAAAGTTATGTTCATGAAAACAATGGGGGGGCATAAAACAAGGGTAGTCAAAGCTATTTAGGGTCAGCGTAAACTTGTTTCTTTATTGACAATATATACTACTTAATTAAAAAATTTATTTTATTTATATATATATATATAGTTAATATATATTAATATAATATATATATTATATGTATATAATATATCATATATATAATATTCATTATATATATATATAGTATATATATATATATATGATTATATTAATTAGTGACTCTAAAATTACCTCAGATCGGCACCCCGATTCCATTATTCATTATTATTTATATTATTTTATTATTATTATATATTATTATTATGATTATTATTATTAATTAATTATTATTGTATATATTGATTATTATTATGATTATTATTATTAATTATATTTTTCATGTTCTGGGAGCACTTTAAAAGCGATTTTCGCCCGCTCCAGGGGTGTAAGTGGGGGACCCCCCTTACACCACAAAGTCTTGCCCAAACGCCTATAATACGCCCATTAGGGTAGTAAAAACGTGTTTATTGGAATATTCACAAATAATCCGCGAGATATTTTTCGCGTTGATCCGGTAATATCACGCTATTCGCGGCGGCATCTGCGCTTTCGACGAGCAGCGTCGGGGACCTCGGGCGTGAAGCCCAAACGCTTCCCCGTCCTCGGAAATGGCCAAAAAACAATGTTGCACAACATGTTGCAAAATGTGGCAAACCAATCATGTTGCAAACATTGCATGCAACATTTGTGTATGCAACACCCAAACCATCTCGTGCGTGCTCACCTTCGGTTCGTCGTATGTTTCTCGATTCTAACATACTACCAGTATATAGGTTGTGGGGGGGGATCCAAGGTTACTTGGTAATAGGCTTTCAATACTCATCATGAGATGCTGTGGTGCCAATAGTCATGTAACGTTATGTTGTATATGAGCTGCATAATCAAGCGGAATGCTTCATGCATATATAGAAACGATTCCGGATGACAACTCTAAGATGTTAGCTACTGTAATGATGTTATTTGGTATAACGCACTGAGCCACAATGACCTACTTTATATTGATAACAGATGAGGCGTCTCTCTGGTTTCATCTCTGCGCTTTGCACTTGATGCCGACTTTGGTAAGGTACATCTACTGTGCTGATCTGTCTGCTTGTGGATGCCGCTTGTGTGTCACGGTGTCGGCGTATCTGTTTTTGTTACGGGCTTTTCTGTGTCACATATAAGTACCACTTTAAGTGTCACTTTAATACTGTAATTAATGACTGCCGGAACAGTTAAATGGAGTAGACTACGTTTATTATGAATTCGGCGTTGAGAATAGATCTGATGTGATCGTGATGTCGGCTCACCGCCTCACACATGCTGATAATGTAATTGCCTCACTGTGTTGCATAACTTAAGGCCAAATGAGATTAACTGGTATTCTGAAGTTTTATGAGTAGAATATGAAGAATTAAAGAATCGGCGCTTCAAACTGGGATCTTCATTTATAACTCTCTATAAGTAGCTTGAAAGTATCTGACATCAATCTCGTGTGCTTACAACGCTTCAGACTAGTTTTCCACTATTCTTTCTCTACCTGATTTCTTTTTTTTTTCTGTCTTTTTCTTCTTTGTCTTCTTGTTTTTCTTCTTTTCTTCATTCTTTTTTTCTTCTTCTGCTATTTAAGTTTAAGATACCGGAGATTAATTAGACTTTGTTAGATAGCGTTCTCTATTCAGTCAGAGTTGCCGTATATTCGTCGAGTGCTGAATTTGTTTGTGCTCTTAAAGCATCTTTGATTATATTTATCTTCCAATCGTATATGGTTTCTTTTGGTTTCCTATGGTTTCTTTTGATCTCCTTTTCACTATCTCCTTTTCTCGCTTTCATTGATTGCTTGTATCAGAGTAAAAACTGAAAACTATATCATATTGTCATCACGTGATTTATCTTGGTATTCAATTTGCTACATACCTAAATTATGTTCTATAAGTCATTATACCGTCAATCACTCTTTAGAATATGCGTATTAGAGATTATTATAGTATATTTATACTTATTATATAATATATATATATCTATATATATAAATATATAATATATATATATATATATATCTATATATATATATATATGATATATTAATATATATATATATATTAATATAATATAATATATAATATATGTGGTTATGGTTTCCATGAACATGACTGTCACATAGGCCAGCGGGGAAGGTTAGCACCATTCTACGTAGAAACACATCTGTCACCCCTACTGAAATATCGGATTACGCGCGTGAGGTCCTTGATTGCGCCTTGCTGTATCGGTCTGTAGGCAAGGCGTGCATTATAGGTTTGTTCAGTTCGATCGTTGATATGACGATCAGTCTTTATCAGATTCATGCTTAATCGTTTCAATGATGTAAGATAAATATGGGTATACATATATAGTAAAATATAATATATATATATTTATTTACTGATAATAATATAACACTATAATAACAAATTGATATAATTTTAGTTACCTTTTACTCTACTTATCTTAGTAATTATAAATGCGCGTTTTAATTACTCATCTACGGTATTAGTACCCCCTCCCTCCCTATACATAATAGTATAAGTATATAGTTAATTTATTATTCTGAACATTATTAATATATAATATAATATATATATATATTATATATATATATATATATACTATATAATATATTATATTATATATATTATATATATAATATATATTTTTATAATTTTATTATTATTATTATTATTTTATTATATATTATTATTATTATTAATTATCCGCTATTATTAGACAATTTCCGATTCAATGAAACAACTTGCCCGACCAAAATCCAACTTCTTCGTATAAATGGCTCATAGCACAGTAGCGGCTGCGTCGAAACACGCAAAAACATAGGGGAGGCAACTTCAATATTATAATATATATATATATATATATATATATATATATATATATATAATATATATATATATATATATTTATATAATATATATAGCGAGGGGATCCATCCTAGTGGCTACTCGTGACTCTTGCACGAGTGTATTATTATAGAACTAGGAACGATATTCTTTAGATTTTGAATAACATGATGATGAAAATCTCATTTTTTTTTCTACAAATAGGTCATCTGAAAAATTTGCTAAAATTATATAAAAGGAAGATTATGTAAAATTTAAACAAAAAGTGTAAGCATCATCGCCATTTAACCCTATTTTTAATCAATTATAAATTGTAACGGCTCGTACCTCTCAAAAAATGCAGAGAGCAAATTTCAAGACGGTATACAATACAAATTCGTGAATTTAATTTTTATACAAGTTGTTTTTTTTTTCCTGTCTAAGAATATTTTTTCCCTAGTATTCAAGCAAGAAAAAAAAATAAAATAAACATCATCATCTTCTCAAATGCTTGTCTTGACAATAATACATGCCTTGAATATATTTTAATTTAATATCTAATTGAAAGGAAAACTAAGATACCCATAAAATGCAGATGTTCTCAAGGAGTTAAGAAGCGTAAGACGTGCCTTATCGTGTGCTTCGCTAAAAATTTATTTTGTTAAAATATTAACATAAAACCAGGAAATTTCATTAATTAGATCTTGATATTAATGTGTTTTTTTTCTTTTTCTTTAGCTGAGTATTGTAATATAAATTTGCACCTTGCCTCCGCTAGAAGATCCGTTTTTAAAGAAGAAATTAGCTCAAGGCCCCGTGTCTGACATATTTCGTAGCGAAAATGTTTATGATTCCCTGTTGTAGAAAGGTTGTAACATTTTTTTAAGATTATTAAGTTTATTTATTTAATTTAATGTATGGAACTCAAGCGAAATAAGGTAAATATGATATCGTGTTACTATTATTATTCGAAAATTAAAAGGTTGATTCTTTTTGTCCGTCTTCTCCATTTTGAAAATTAGCTAAGGTTTACACAGAAAAGTATGACTAATATTAAAGAATTCAAAAATTACAACTAAATTGATTAACCATAAGCTACGGCGTAGTAAACTTCTATGTATAAATTCTCTTCTCCTTTTACACGCTCGTGCACGCTACCATTCTTCTCTCTCTACTCTCTCTCTCTCTCTCTCTCTCTTTCTATCTCTCTCCAAAATATATATATTATATATATAATTTATATATAATATATATATTATTATATATATATTATATAATAATTATATATATATATATATATATATAATATATATTATTTATATATATAAATATATTATATATATATTATTATATATATATATATTATATTATATATATATATATATACTATATATATAATTATATATATTATATATATATATATTATATATAGTATATATATATTAAATTAAATTTTTTTATTTAATTTTTTGAAAAAAATGGGATTTCTTGCCCAATTTCGAGAGGAGGCTTTGTGGAAACATCCAAAAAATAGACAAATAGAAATAAGGTTTCTTTTTACGTTTGCCATGACAACCAGTGTTTTGAAAGAATTATAATTATTTGCTTTTTGTGGTTAAAAATAAATTCCTCCAGTCAATGATCCTTATGATAAAATAATGTTTCGCAAGAGATTAAATGATCTTAATGTAAAATTTAGGTTTTTGCTATAAAGTTTTTAAACATAATTAATATTAATAAATAGTAAATTGAATATATTATTAAATAAGTTGCTTTTATTTTTTTATAGAGGAGGCCTGGGCCTCCCTGTGCTTCCCGTAAAGCGCAGCCTGCGATTAAGCAACAAAATGGAGTAAGACCGCAAGCAGTGTCATTGAATCGAAAGACAAGTATTGGGTAGCGGACGTAAGCGGTCGAGGATCGCTAATTTCCAGTCCGACGGCACCATTCGTTAATCGAGATATGATAAATTTTTTAAAAGTGTGTATGTATATACTAGATCTATCTGATGCGTGCGACGTCACTGAGTATTCTCGAGTAGCTGCGCGCACGGATCGACTGACGGACGGGATTCACGGCTCAGTCAACCAAAGCCGAAAGGGCGCGGTCACCCCGCAAAAAAAAGGGACACGGGAATCAGGCGCGGAAACCCCGGAAAAAAAAAAAAACTTTAGTACGCGTTACTTAATCCTGATATATACATTGATACCTAAACGCGAAACAGACAGGGTGGGGATAGCTGTCTACTAGAGTCATGTAAGCGTAAAGTAGCACTCATATAAGTAGTAGCTCATGTAAGTAGGGGACGGGCTATAAACCATGTGCGTTGGGTTGGCGTTAGAATGGTTAAACATCAGTGCGGCGCTACGCCGGCACATGTGGTTAGTAAGGGACGTAGACGGTTGGAACAGAGGAGGGTAGATGGAAAAAAAACAAACATCCATGCTGATATCACAATTTGCTTCACGGCATATGATGTCAGCGCACGCACGGAAAATAATCATAGAAATATTAGGTTCCCGGGGGCGCAACCCCCCAGGTAAAACGAGCGTTACATGAAATGCTACACCAAAAAAGGAAGCACCGCGCCGGGGGACCCCCGAAATTGCCTCAGGTCTTTTCTGCAGTTCAGGTTGCGCCGACCCCCAAAGACACCATTGTTGATATCTGTATCCTTACTACTCATACACCAACACCATATACATATTATAAATAATCCTGCTACTTAGATTCCATATTAATCACTGTCCATAACGCTGTTAGCAATCCTAAACCATATACTATTTATCTTTTCTCTATTTTTCAAGTATTTGTTTCAATGTGATATATATATAATATAGATAGGATGACTATATATATTTTTAATATTATTATATATTATAACTAATATTATATAATTATATATTATAATATATAGTTAGATTGGCAACTTTTTATTATTGGTCTTCTGGCATGGAGAGGGATAATATTTAAAAATCGATTATCGTTAATAATTTATAATCATTATAATGACAATCTGGGTAACAATTACCATATACATATATATATATATATATATATTATATATATTATATATATTATAATATATCATATTTATATATAATATATTATATATATTGTTAAGATATTAGTGAGTGAAAGATGATACGGCCCCTCTTAACAAGCCAGAAACAACATTTTTTTCCTCCCGTAGCTACCCCCTAACACTACCGCAACCGAATCATGTTTGCGACAAGTTTGCCTCAGCGTAGCGCGTAGATCCGCCTAAATATTATAATTAATATTTCTATCAGTCGTAATATTATATTGCAAGGATAAGGAGACGCAAATTCTACATATGATATATATATATATATATATTAATATATTAATTATATATCTATACTATATATAAATATATATAATTATATGTATAATGTTATATTTAATATATAATATATTATAATACTATATTAATATTATATATATATACGCAAAAACTCCTTATTTCTACGATAGAATGGAGGGAGTAGTTTTGAAGAGAATGAATGGAGTAATAATAGTTCCCTCTCTCTCCTCTCTACTCTCTCTCTCTCCTACTCTTCTCTCTCTCTCTCTCTCTCTATCTTCATCTCTCTCTTCTCTCTACATCTCTCTCTTCCTCTCTCGGTCTCTCTATCTCTCTCTCTTCTCTCTCTCTGTCCTCTCTCTTCTCTCTCTCTCTCTCTCTCTCTCTCCTCTTTCTCTCTCTCTCTCTCTACTCTCTCTCTCTTCTCTTCTCTCTCTCTCTCTCTCTACTTCTTAATCCCCTTTTTTTCTTATAAATCGACGAAATAAAGGCAATTTCTGCCTCTCTATATGTTCAGTCCATATGCAGGTAAGGCTGGTCTGCTAAACAGAACACACAGACAGATACCAAATAAAAATAATATGCCGTTTTACAAATGTTGCGTGATATGATAATTAATAAAATTTGTAGTGTGAAAGATCCACCTTTGCCCCCGCAATCTGGGGGGACTTCTGTGGTGCACATACACATGTTCAGTAATTAAACACCCACACATGTATGAATATCATCGCACTCCCCCTCGATAACTGTCCCCCTTCTAAAATAAACAGAAGACTTTTAGAAGTTCCTTCAGTAGGAAAAAGGAGATATAGCCACGTTTTACCGTTATGCCGTTTTACAAATGTTGCGTGATATGGTAATTAATATAGTTTGTTGTGTGAAAGATCCACCTTTGCCCCAGCAATCGGGGGGGGACTTCTATGGCACACATACACATGTACATTAAACACCCACACATGTATGAATATCACCTCACTCCCCCTCGATAACGGTCCCCCTTCTAAAATAAACAGAAGATTTTTAGAAGTTCCTTCAGTATGAAAAAGGGGGAATAGCCACGCGAAGGTTAAAGAGACAATTCAGGGTGGGTCTGATGCATCTCTAAATAAATGAAACTGGAGAGGTCAAAGTATCATCTAAAACTATTTTAATATGACAGTAAGAGATATGCATGTATCTTCACAATCACAATTATTAAACGTGTGTGAAAAAACAAAAGATAAAGGACTTACTTGATTTTATCCTGTACACTCTCCAATCATACACACACACAACAACTTACTGTATTGTGACGTAAATTATAAACACAACTACGATTTATAAAAGCGCGACACACAATATTATTTGCAACATACAATTAGGTGCAAATTAATTGATAAAAATTTAAGAAATGTTAATGACTTTGCTTTATTAATTATAAAGAAACAGAGAAAGAAAACACAATGAGCAAATAAGGATACACTGTATATGAGCAGCAATATGCGACCAGAATGTAGGGTTAGTATGCGATTGGCCCTGGGAAATGAAGGAATCCCTTCAGGCCTCTCGTTTGCTAGGGAAATGTTGCAATTTTGGTGAAGAATAAGGGACGATGACCTCATTCTACGTGAGAGAATGGGGTTATTCAAATAAACAAATCCCTGACTTGTATCGTTATTGAGACAAAGAAAATTCTTTAGCTTGGTTACAACTAATACCTTCCTCCCTCATTCTGAAACAAGGGGGCCTCAAGCCTAAGTGCATCGAAATAACAGGAACAATAAAAAGAACAATTTTTTCAAGATTATCAAAATCTTCGACAATAATAATAATTTCAATAATAATAATAATAGTAACAAAAACCACAATAATAATAACGATAATAACAATGGTAACAAAAATAATAATAAATCGGATACGAATTTATTTACACCGAAAAATAGCTGACATAACGAGTGAAATTCTAAGTTCCAAAAATCAACGTGAAGTTTTCAAATAGCGTAGCATTAAAATGTGAGACCTTTTTGTTTCGTTCAAGGATGTGAAATTTAGTTCCAAAGATACAATTCGTTCCCTTTTAACTTCATTAATAATTTTAATAATTAACATTGAATGTTACATATGTAATTTCTCCCGTAAGCACAACAACTGAATTCCAATCTCATTTAAAATTAAATGTAAATATTGATACATGGGAAAGGAAGCAATATAACAGATTAAGCTTATTTATAACGAAATCATATAAATTATATATTTTCACCAAGACCTCTTATCGAAAATGAGCTTCCCAAATTCAATATTTTAAGTAATGTATTTAGGCAAGTGATCGATTCAAATAATTGATAATTTTCCCTTCGATATATCGAGATAATAAATTTCTTTATTTAGCAAAATATATATTTTTCTCTTTTATCTTTAAATTTTCGCAAATACATTATTAAATCATTAATCTCAAATAAATCCTATTGAATGGAGGAATGAATGCGGGAAAATCTAACACAACTTCGTCTCGCGCAAATAAAACGTAACCTGAATCATATATCTCTCGGGACTCTAATTTTAATCGAATCATATTTTTCTTGAAATGTTATAACAGTAAATATATTTATTTTTGCTTCAAAAATGTAAAAACCAATATTTGTGAGTATAATTGTTTAAAAAAAATTGTTATCGTGTTGAAACTTCAAATTTTAAGCAAGAATGTAATTAGTTGGATTACATTTTCATGTAGAAGAAAGAGGGAGGTTTTTTAAAATCAATAGAGTTAAAAACTAAAGTCATTTCAGCTCGTCGTGACTAATAACTATCGTCGCAATCCTAGGGGCTGCTAAAATAGAATGAAACATTAATTAAGAAAATCTAGAAGAAGTCATTCATTGAAACCTCGAATTTAAGGCGTTCAATATAGAGTTGGATATACCTTAAAAGCGTGTGGGTTTCGGTATACAAATGGTTGGGTGGACTCTAAGCAATGAACAAATAAGGACAAAAGAAGCGTAACTTGCATCTACTAGCAATCTTGAACGAATTTTATCAAATTCATACAAGACCACAGGGACTGGGTCTTTTTTTGACCAGATTTGTTCCTAGGAAATTAAACTGATTTCGGAATAGAGAGAGGCCTTATTTTCTTAAATAAAATCTAAAAAATGAAAATGAAAATTAGACTAAAGAATGCTACTCTGAAATAAAACCGGGAATTATTCACCTAAGTAACCAGCTGGCTTGTAACCAATAAAAGCACTGCTCACCAATAAAACCATCGGAAGGAAATTCAATACACTTTCCGCTTTCTTGCAAATAAAAAAAATTAAAGAAAACCCTACTGGAACATAATTCCTTTTTTAAGGAATTCTAATCCTATCGGGATGTTTCATTTAAAGAACGAGAGCTGAAACAATTTATTTACTCTACATCGCCTATGTAAAATATCATTGAGGTCTAGATGGTCTTGAAGAGTAAGATATACACCAGATATACACCAGTGAATTCAGTAAACTTTTCTCATTTGAACGATGCCAGTTTGAACTCTACACTTAGAGTAAAATTCCAGAAAATTTTAAATTTCAGAATGTAAAAACTATGAACTTTGATCTCTTACTACGAGATAAAGAGATCAATTTGAAAAAGGAAACCAACACAAAATAAAGTTCTTTATATGGTAATCATGCAGATACACCATCTATGCAAGTGCTCCAATTAACAAAGAAGTTACAATGATTATGTTGAAGTTATCAAAAAAGGATGAAGGGCTTTTTCAAAAAGCAAACATATTTTGGCTTATCAACTTGTAACATTAACATAACAAAAACTGGTTACTCTAGTATAACCAAATTAACAAAATAGTTAAATTGCACTATTATGAAGTTTCAGGGTCTAAAATGCCATAGAAACTTTAATAGAACAATTTTAAAAACATATGATTTCAAAGAAATTCTGATAGTTTTTTTCACATTTTTATCCGTATATATATATATATATATATATATATATATATATATATATATATATATATATATATATATATATATATATATATATTATATATATATTGAATAATAGTATATAATATATATTATATATATATATATATATTTTTGACTTTTGCTTGTGAAATTTGGCATCCCTATACATTAGAGCCTGTATAATGCGAAACCGTTGAATTTAAAACGATAAATTGAAGTGGGGTGGTGTCAATCACTAAACATTGAATAACTCAAAAACTAATTAATTAAATGAATTTTCCTTTGCAGCGGAGCTAAAGGATATTGAGACGAATATCTGGTGCAGTTCCCATGAAATGTTGATCTATAAAAACAAAATTATAACATAGTGAGGTTTTAAATTGTCAAGCCGAAATTGGCACGAAAAATACGATATGTGAAAAAAGTGGAAGTAAAATTCCGAATTACCTTTCGGTCAACTTGTGAAAATTGAGTCCTTTTTCGGACGAAATTTACACAACTTTTCATTGCAATTTCAGAGAATTAAGTTTTTGAGTTACTGAAGAAAATGTGAATTATATACAATTGTATATATTAAAATATTTTAGATCGTTTTTAAATAATATTAAACTTTTCCAGCACAAGGTTAGTTAACCGTTCGTTTGATCATATATTTATTTAACTGCAAGCTATATTTACTGGTTGCGTTTTGACGAGTTTAAATACAATGAAAACTCGCGCGATATATATATATATATATATATATATATATATATATAATATATATATGATATATATATATATATAATATATTATATATATATATATATATATATATATATAATATATATATATATATATATATATATTATATATATATTATATATAATATTATATATATATATGATATTTCACCGAAGTTCGGGTTAAGGAAGATATTTCTCGCATGGTTAAGTAGGGCGGACAGTGCTAGCAAACCCGTCCTTTCCTTTTGCTTTTATTACTCTTGCACCAGCCTTAGAATCTTATGCGCCTAGAAGCAAGATCCTCTGGAGAGCTCTGGAAGAACGAGTTTGAGGCCTAATGGGAAAGAAGATGCTAGTTCTGCTGAAAGGTGGCGAAAACCTACCTGAGAGAGTGTTAACTCGAGTACTGGCGTCGGAAACCATTGCGCCGAGAAATGGTTTTCTAGAGTGATCCAGGGTTAGGGTCATTTTGGTCCAGAAAGAAGATCTGGTCCAACGACAGGCGAAGCCTCCTGGAAGTTGTTAATATATATATATATATATATATATATATAATATAATATAATATATATATTATTATATATATATTATATATATATATATATATATATATATATATTATATATAATATATATATATATATATATGATTCGACTGTCATCGAGTGTGGACGCGGTGGAAACCAGAAAGTAGGCAAGAAAGGGAAGAAGCAGCAGAAAGACTGCAGAAGAACGTTGAAAATCTGAAAGGATTACATGTTGGAGGGAGGATTGTAAATCTGGGAAGAAAATTACTAAATAAGTACTTTTGGAATTGTTATTAAAGAAAAGAGTACTTTAAGGTTTGACGTTTCATATCTAGTAAAGGAAAAATTTATATTCAAAATTTTAAGCATTTATTTTTAAATTATTTTCATATAAAATCCAAGATGGAGGAGCAAAAAAAATTTCGAAAACATTTCTTTTAATTAATTATTTGGAATGAAATACAAAATTAAATAAGAAAAGAAAAAAAATTTGAAACTTTAAAATTTAAATATTAAGGAAAGTGAAGCTGCGTTTCGCGTAGTTGAGTTATAGGAAGGAGAATCATAATTATTTTCGTCTGATAGCAAAGTGCTGAAAACATCCTGCTAGCATTTGTTTCTTTTCGTGAATGGTGATGATAAGTTTGAAAAATCATCAGCCACCAACACCACCCTGCAGCTATGCGTGATATGGTGTTTTGTAGAAATTAATAAATTTTATATATATATGCTATTTAGGCCTAATCTTGATCTCTCAGATCAAGCAACAAAGGTAAGCGCAATATCAGCGTTCACCCTCGGGGGCGACCCCCCTCTATATACATCCTACAGACTTGAAATTTACACGGTTTCGAGCTTATCCCATACATAGCTTATATTCCAAGTTTCAGACCTATATCTCTATTCCTTCATATCGAAAAGGCTGGTCTCGGCGCGGATGCTCCCATACTACTCATTTCTATTGTTAAACTCTATTAAATCAATACTTTCGAACGAGTTAAGAATTAAATTTACAAAGTGCGAAGCTTTAAAAATACTTTAACGTGTTCTTTTTATTTTAGTTTTAATGTTTGTTTTTTCGTTCAAATTTTTTTTGTAAGCTTTTATTTATTATTATTATTATTATTATTATTATTATTATTATTATTATTATTATTATTATTATTATTATTATTATTATTATTATTATTATATTTAACTAATATGAATTTGATTTTTTTTCTAATTTCTTTTATTTTTTTCTTCTTTTATTCAATTATTATCATAATTTTTGGGAGTATTTTTATTTAAAAAGAATTCCTACCACGGACCCTCGAGAAAAGCGATAGATGCATCCTAGATGCATGATATAGAGGGGGGGCCGAAGGCCCAACCCCGGATCAAAAAACAAAATATATATAAAAATATCAAATATCAATTTATTATTATTATTATTTCATTAATTATTATTATAATATATATATATATATTATATATTTATATTATATAATTATTATATATATAATATATATATATATATATATATACTATATATATATATATATATATTATATATATATATATATATATGATATATATATATAAAGAACACGTTATAATCAACTTTTTTAAAGCTTCACAATTTTTACATTATTTCTAATATAAAAAAAAATCGTTATAACAATGGTTTAATCTAAGAAAAAATTAGCGTTGAGTGCATATGTGTTCATATATTATATATATATATATATATATATATATATATATATATATATATATTATATATATATATTATATATAAATATATAGCTATAATAATAATATATATTACACTATAATATATATATACATAATATATATATATATAATATATATTATATATATATATATATATATATATAATATATATATATAGATTTATTTATATAATATATATATATATATATATATATTCTCCATATATAATATATATATATATATATATGTAAACACTACTGTAATAGTCTTGGAAAATCTTGAATCTCCTATTTTCGATGTTCTATGGATTAAAATCTGTCTTCCTACTACTTTATATTATCCTGTATTTCCGGTTCTTTTTGAATATCCCTAATTTTCACCTCCTTTTGAATATCTTACTACTTCCACTTGAGACTGTTACTTCTTCCCATCCCAAATGCTGAGATCCTCTATTAGGGGATTTCAACGTACATTCCACTGAATGATTTGGCTCCTCTCTATACTGCATTTGCAGGAGGGAGGAGGCCAAAACACTTTCAGTTTACTTCACGATCTGAAACTATTTATTTGTTAACTTGCAGATATTCTGGATCATCCTTAACCAATTCTTGAACAGCTTGACTTATGCTTCACCACTACTCTTTTTCTTTGTAATTACACCATTTTTCCTCGTATTTGGTAACTCTGACAACCAATCTTGTAGCTCTTAATTTAAAAACTTTTTCCCAGCAGCTCCACCATGTCCCAAACGTACTTTCTGGGCACTTTAATCGGGCTAATTGGGGGGCGGGCATCGTTTCTTTGCAAACTATACTTGGAGCGTGAATCTTGCTTTGACTCGGAGGATGTGCTTCGCTCACTGCTGAAAAAAGTAGGGGCTGTAATCGTCGAGGGAATGAGCGGGTTCATTTCCATCTTCAAACTAAATCTTTTTCTCACAAAATCCATGGTTCGATGAGAATGTTCTCGCTCAATTCAGGAGAGAGACATGGCCTATCGGGCATGGAAAAACTCTCGTTCTCCTATCACATTTTTTACTAATTTTCCATTCTGTCGGAATCGTTGCAGGGCTATTATTCGACAGGCTTTAAGCGCGTTTCACTAAAAGAAAGTTGCGACAACCTACTGGCTCGTGTCCTGACTGATAAAATTCTGGCCTCTTGCCAAAAAACATCTCTAATAACCTCTTTTGTAAATCTGCCTTTTCCTCCACTTATTCGCTTCTGACGGTTCTGTTGCTTAACTCTTCTACTGAAAGGCTAATCTCTTCGGCCTCCGTTTTCATCTAATCTACCCTGGACGATTCCGGCATCCCTCCTCTGCCTTTCTTGCTCCTCTCAGGTTTCCGTATGAATCTCCGTAAGTCGCATGATCGGGTGCATGGGATTCTGAAATCTATGAAACTTCAGAAAGGCTAGTGGCCCGGATGGCATTCCTTCCCGTGTTTTGAGGGGTGTGCTTCCGAGCTGGCCCCGGTGTCCTCGTTCAACTCTACTCTCTATTCCTTAAATACTAGTACATTTCTCAGTGCTGGAAGCGGCATATGTCCAACCTATCCGAAAAAAGTGAGCCGCTCTGATCCTTCTAACTACCGTCCTATAGCTCTCACGGGTATTCTATCTAAAAATCTTTGAGAAACTCTTCTATAACTCTCATTTCCTGGTTATCATTCTGGAGTACTCATTTCCTATCTTCAGCATCACCAGATATGGCTTATCGACGCTCGAGGTCAACTAAGAGTGACATACAAATATCCTATCTAAAACATGATTTATGGATCTTCTGCCCTTACGGGACCCACCTATGGGGAAGTTGGTGTGGTGCTCGACATATCAAAGGCTTTTGAACGAGTATGGCATGCGTCGCTCTTCTCTAAGCTCCCTTCCTTTGGGTTTCCTCCATTCCTTTGCTTTACTCTGGTCAAGTTTTCTTTCTGGTCGCTCCATATCAGCACTCCGTTGATGGAAGCGACTTCTTCCTTCTTTCCTGTTATTGTGGTGTACCTCTCAAGGTTTCTGTTTTATCTCCAACTATTTTTACTTACTTTTCATCAACGACCGTCCTCAGCTGTACTTCTAACTCTGTTCACTCTACTCATACCGACGACTCAACTCTCCATTCTTAACTCGTTCATATTTCTGCTCCCCTTCTTTGCATATCTAGATATTTAAAGTGA
>JABUQX010065951.1:30000-44114 GCA_015478945.1 Trachelipus rathkii | reverse complement strand
CATCGAGGCTTTAGTTGCCCACTCACATATGATAACCTTGGTCGTGGACGTTATCTACTAATTACGCGTTGTTCTAATGCACCACCGCATATCGTACTTATGTCACACCTCACTGACCTTAGATAATTATTACACCTAAGTATAATCGCTATGTGTTGAGTATCTTATGAGCCTAGCTATATTCCTCAGCTATAGTCGCTCTACCAGACTTCCATTCATACCTCGCGCGCGTGTGCAGCTGGGCAATTTGGTTACTGATTATGTTATGGCTTTCTTCAAACAATCCGAACATTGTTTCGTATATTATCTTCTTGCTCATGAATAGTCATTGCGATTTGTTTTGCTCATCAGCCGTATCAGTCGAAGACCTTTTTGGTTTTTGCTTGTTTTTTTTGTTCTTTTCCTTTTTTGTACTTTTGAGTTGACGTGTGGCGAACATGGCACCCGTCTATGTTCCCTAACGAGTTCTGCATATATGAGAAGAGGTTTGGGAACACTGTTCTACGTACAACTTTGACATTGGGCTTCTAAAAGATCCAAAATAACCGATTATCGACAAAAAATATCGATATTTCGTCAAATGCTGTTAAACTCAACTATTACCAATTTTTTTTACTTACTCCCTTATTATTTTTTATTATTATTATTATTTTAGGGAGCATTTGGGTAATTAGGTCTAGGTCCTACTTATTATTTCATTATTGGGTTTATCTATTGTCAATTATTCTATGATCCTATTCGTGTTATTCTATTTGATTCTTGGACTTATCGTTATTAAAGTTTTCCATTATTTCGTACCCTTCACTCATTATTGCCACCTTATTCTTTGATTCTTATTATTTCCATTCCTGTCAGTCTAAATTTTTTCATTTCTGATTATTTTATTATTACTGAGGTAAATATTGATTATTATACCCTTACGTCTATGTCATGGGTAGCCTGCCGAGGATCCTATGTATTGGCTTCTCACTTTGTATTGTACGCGAAAGTTGTTCTTATCCGTTGTCAGCGGGCTGTTGTGGTTATTTAATTTAAGGAGCTTATTTACACTGATTTATAATATGTACCGAGTCGGCTCGTCGTATGACAGGTATCTACTTTCTTTCCTTGTCGCATTTCGTCTGCGAGTTCTTAAGTTTTTCCTTGACACCTACTCCGTCCTGTAGCACTAGGCCGTCGACGAAATCACGTGTGGCGAAGAAGTTAAGTCAGGCATTAGCGCATTATCATTTATTGAGTTGTGCAGACAGCGTCTCTCTGTCCTGAACCTCCCGCGCACACCATATCTTCTCTCACTTGCGAGAGAGTACGAACCGTTCACTGTACCTGATTATTGTGAATCCACACTCTAAGTATTATCGAGCTATTATCGCCGGTCGTGTGAGCAAAAATGAGAGGAGACTTTTCTGGTCCGATCGCGAACAATAAATCAAGCACGTTTTCAGAGTTTCTGTAGAGCATTTTGCATAGTTTATATTTTCTTAATGTTCTACAGTGAATCACACTACGCTTCCTTGTGATATCTCTTATGATTCGATTAATGCGTCTCCGTGTTTACCGGCGATCCTGGTTCTCGTGGGCCGATGAGGGACGCTCTGGTCTTACACATTTGTCTTTTTGAGTATTGAACGTGATGAGATATCAGGTATGATTTCATTCGGATTGTTCAAGTTGTGAATAAATGGTTACAGTATATGAGTTGTTGCAACGTTCAGGTATCTAAAGGCGGGCTGCAGGTAGTGGCTCTACCCTAGCCGGTCTCTGCGGTGTTAATCCCTCGTACATATTAGTTTTGTTGTAAGCCATGTATATGCGGGATCTGGGTTGCAGCGCTAACGTCTTCGGTAGCATCCGGGACAGTGGCAGAACGTGTGTTACACACATAGCGATTAAACTGAAAGGGGTAGGCGCTTAGTACGCCAGGGCATTCATCGAGAGTTTCCTCGACGGTTAGTAGTCCGTTCAACAGTGATGTTGCGGGTTTTGCGTGCTAACGTTGTAGATTGTAAAGTGTGGGTGAGGTTGATTAATGTCGGCTCTTGTGCGTAATCATTTTTCCGTCTGTTGGAGGGTAGTGGGAGTGAGAGGAGCCCCCGGTTGCTTTCACATGTAACTTTGTATTATCGTTTATTTATTTATTAGTGAATCCGAGATTGGAGAAGGTGAGGCGTGGTGCCATGACCTCCGGTGCTTTTGCACCTGGTTCGCGAGTAGCCCATGACTTGGACCATACTGTTGAACTATGCGCCCGCGTGCGATTCTATGTTTAGACTTGGCTATGTCCCTAACGTATTTCGAAGCACTGCTATGGCGCGTGCGATGAACGGGTGGCGCCCGTATTGGAGTTAGTTGTAGTTGGTGTTAGGGGCGGTACTAGGAGCTTTTGGGATGCCGATTCCCGTCTACTTCTTGAGTCGGCAAGCCCGCGGCCTACCTCTCGCGACGGGGGGCTATCGGCTCACTTCCACTGAACATAACGGGTACAATATGAGTATATTATATTTAGCAGTAGACTATAATAATACGTAAAGACTAATAAGCTAGTAGAGTCTACTGTCGTAACTTACCACCTACCTAGACTGGGCACAGCCGCGCGGGCACGCGTAGGTCAGGCCAGGCGGGCTCCGCGAGATAATATACGAGCTGAACTACTCTAGGTATTAGTATAACTGTATAGTCTATATTGATCAGTATAGGAGTAGTATATGCGGCCTTGAGCCGGTAGTAACTATATTATAATATAGTACTATCTCAGTCATGGGTATTGCACCTATACGCACGGATACACAGTGAGGGCGACAGTATTGTCCGTTTGAAATAATTTGTTAATTCTAAGATTACCCAGAGACGTGTGTAGTCATCGTAATTTCAAGAACTTTTAATAAATTTCACTGTGAGAGCGGAAATGGCGTGACAACTAAAATGTTTCCTACCATCCTTTACACTAAACAACTCAGCAAGACAAACAGAGTTCTATTTATAGTATTAGTGAATCAGTACCTTAGTTAGGCGAAGTACTTATGAATATAGTTATTGAGTGGGTACGTTATCGTTATCTATATATTATAGTAGTATACCCCGATACTACGTAACCCGTGTTGGTACCTCCCTTATCAATCAATCTTGTTTTCAATGTACGTATAGTATATATATATATGAATCTAGATAGATAGTATAGTCCCTTATTTATCCCGAGAACCTGTTCGCGTTCGGCGTTCTGCGAACCATACGCTCACCCAGCAAGGCTTTTAATTACCTAACGTGCATCCTCTTCTCTCTCTTCATCTCCATCAACTCACTATAACTCAATACCTCATTCGTTCTTCTTCTCTCTCGTCACTCTCTACGTCTGTCTCTCTTCTCAATCTTCTATCTCTCTACTCAATTTATCATAGTATCCCTATGATCTTTTTATCTTATGTTTTATGTATTCATACCACAACTATGTGTTATAAGTAATCATACGTTCATACTATTAACCATCTTTAGAATTTCTATATATAGAGATATTGTACTATTATAAACGTAGTACCTATAATATTACATGGCACTGATAGTAGCTAATTCACGTACATGCTAGCATAGCTAGCCCTCGTGTATACTATTATAACTACTTTCCATGCCACATCTAAGGTTGGATGCATATATGTATAAAATATATCCCTATCTAAATTATAACTATAGTATGATTCTATTGATAATTACTATGGCATTAGTTACACTCGTTTTATTCCCAAGATTCAAAAGATTAGAGCAATGCTATTATTATTTAAGAGATACTAGATCATTGTCACCGCAATGTTTTAAGCTCACTCTTTTCGCATTCGATAATGATTATTTTATATAGTCGATCGTTAATAAATGCACTAGTAGCCTGAGGCAACATCCTATTTAGTAGGCAGTAGATATATATGCTACTATACAGCCTCCACTCACTCTATCTCTTAGATTCTATAATATATGAGCTGTCGGTCTAAGATAGCATTGATGCTATACTACTTGATCTCTTGATGATTATTATAATATACTCGTATAATTTTGAGATTCGTTGCTATTTCATCTTATCCTGCTCTTTGCTATTACCAAATGTAGTTTCATTTCTGAGGGTTATTATTTAGCGGCTTATAGATCTACTATACACTATTATCTATGATATATAAAGTCATACCTATCAACCTATACATAACCTTTTAGGCTTGTACCACTCACATATCACTGGATAACCTAGCTAGTATTACACGAAAGTACACTTTATTTTTATACTGCATGTAATATTCTTTTGAACTTCAGTCACTCATCCGATATTGTGTCTTATTGTTCTATGGATTATTTAGACCTATTAATAATGAATATCTAATGGGTTACCCCGCAACCTTATACGTCGTTGTCTTTCTCTCCTATGTCTAGATAATCTTAGAACTATTAAATAATAGTTGAAACTAATATGCTTTATTATCCGAAATCGATGTCATTAAGGGAAGGGAAGTTAATGTGATGAATTGAATAATTCTTTCTTTAAATAACTATTTGTTTTAGTTAGAATTCTTAGTAGGTCAGAAACAAACACTAAGCTAACTAACAAGACAAACTAAGTTACAGCTTCATACGAAGTAGTACATGGTCTTCACATTTGGCTCTTTCCGCTTTTGAACGGAGAGGGCACGTAGCCGGTTACATTTATAATTGAGTTACCTACCACTAAAGAATTATTCATGGCCGATGATTTCCTATAGCCACTTTTATGTTTAAATTTTGACATAAGTCATGAGTACGATTTAACTTGTATTGATTATGATAACTGGTTCCCGAATCATACTGGTTCAGATGATCCTTTTAATTTTCACAAAAACAACATACGAGAATTCTCTATTATAACTCTTCTAGTCAACTCAACTCGCACATAATCTCCCTACACGTCGCTAAGCACAATGTTAGTCCGGTCATCTCTGTCCTTCTTGCTTCATGATTATCGATTATCAACACATCCATGAGGCTCCGCTAAAAGTTTAGCACCATGCCACGAATGTTGTATGGCACAGTACGCCTCAGAATTATACCTCCTTTAGGTTATTATATTATATAACTCCTTAGGCTATTACTACTATACGTATCAATTACTTTATTCCGATAGTTCCCACTCTAATCGTTTTACATTTAGCGTCCCTGCCCTTACCCCCTTCTATGTGATCCTCACACTACTATATTCATATATACTATATATACCATACCCATTCCCCTGAATCACCGTTCCATACTTAAGTTGCTTTAAGCCTTCGTACCCAGTTCATGAAGTTTTATCAACATACTTTGCATTAGCATCAGTACCTCTTCTATTTACACTTATACTATTATATATTTTTGTATCCTAGTTAGCATCATTCCTCTCACTATACTACTGTTTAACACAGTGATACTTAACGAGATGAGAGAGACGAGAGGAGAGAGAAGAACGAAGAGAAGTAAAGCAGCAGACGAATCATTAAAAGAGACGAGACGCAATGCAGGAGAGAGAGAGCTGAGAGCGAACGAGAGAGATACTGATGATGAGAGAGACGAGTAGCACGCGCTCCGCTCATACAGACTCTCTATTCTCTCACATTCCGACCAGGGTCCCCGGCCTGAATGTTTTCTCCTCATCCTATCATTCCCATTCATAGGATTACTTTTGTCGGTTATTCCTCACCATTGACCTTTTCCATGTGTCACTACTATTCGACGTTCAGGGATAGCCTTCTCTCCTTTCTCTCTCTGCGTTAAATTTCCACACTCATCCCCTACTCCACTCCGAACAACACATTTCACAGAACACCACTCATTTACATATTATCATAGTAAACATGCTTATATCCAACACCCTCTTCTATAGGAGAACACATTTACACCCAAACATCCCAATCCTCCCCTTATATGTTCCGCTACTATGGTGTCCGTGGGGAGAAAGAATCCGCCTACATGCACATCATTCAAGTCGTGCCACGGATGTCCGGAACAGCAAGGCGACTTCACGGGATCTTGGCAGTGGTTAGTTCCTGCCGGTTCCTGACTTTTTCCCACTCACCAGATATCACCGGATGATGCTTCATTTTCCTCTGCCAGCTGCATGCGTACATGCAAGGCTCCCTCGGCAGAAGGTCTCTGGATCCCGAATGCGACTCTTCTCCTCCTTTCTGAGAAAAGTATGACTCGTGTGGGTACATGGAATGTCAGAATTGGGATATCGAATGCTTGCTCCGCAGAAATGGTACAGAAAAGGCTGGATGGAGTTGATATGTTAGGCCAAGGAGTAGCTGGCAATTTGACATATTCGCCCACCTTGCCTCGTGTTACGACTTAGTAACATAAGATGCAAAGGCCACAATACACGCGTACGAATTCTTGGTCGTGAACATCCGATGTTGCTATATAGTTAATTGGTGCTGCGTAAATGAAGGAGAAAGGGAGAGAAGGAGTGTGCAACCTCTCCGATCGTGGACGCTTGATTGACACTGTACGGCATTATCCCTGAGCCCTTACATGGTCACCGATAAATTTTTCGCTGTGTGGGATGCATTTCCCCCTTCTGAACTTCTACTATAGGTTTAACAATTGTCAAAAGATTCTGACTAGGTCAAGTAGTATGTCACTTGGCCGCGTTGTGACGTATCGAGCTACATCGCTACAGGGATTAATGTTGAAGCGACTGCGATTTCCTTTTGGAATTATCTGAATGTTTTGGGTGAGGTGATTGGGAGCTTCAGATTGATTGTGTTAAGGCTAATCCTCACTAAATAGGTGTATAGCGATGATTTCCCCAAAAAGTGGAGGATGGTATAAAAGATGGCTTCTGGGGTGTTTGGGCAGAGAAACTGGAATCGAATGGTCAGCGAAAGTGATTGTTTCAAGTGAGTGAAGCAGATATGTAATCTTCGTGACTGACATGTCTGCAACTTCTCACTATCTTCAGTTTTGAAAATCATCAAAGTAGTATTGCAAAGTTATGAGGCGCTCGGTAGTAAACCTTTGTTATGGTAATAGGTAAGGACGCCTATTTTCGCCGTTCCCTATCCTATCCTATCAGGGGTTATCTTGAACTATAGTACAGTGAACTCCTGGTCACCTTCTAGGCCCCCTACTTATGTACCCGCTCCCACTCGTGTGTCGCCGTTTCAATAAATACCGACCTTGGTCACGTCTTCGGGCAATTGTCACTACGTATCGGGTTTATACTCCGCCTAGCTCGGCAAGTCTCCCGTATGCGTATACACACTAGTGCAGTTCGACGCACCCGAGTGCGGGAGTTCCACGCACCGATACAGCGAGATCCTTGACGGATAGTGCTCGCGCACTTTAGCATATCTATAGACACAATGTTCCCTGATATATGTACTCGCTACATCCAATTGAAGATAGTTCAACGACGTCAGCTGCTCGGGCACCTCTGGGGATGATGCGAGACAAGCCGTAACGTAATAACATATCAGGCCACTTATAGTTCCCGGCCTGGAGTAATCGATCTAATCTAGCCTAGTTAGCGTGTCAGTAGCTATTCAGACCAGCACAGCAGAGACCTCCAGGAGTGTACCACAGGAGTTAATAATGAGTTTACACGAACCGCCATGATCTCTGACAAGTCAATTGACATGAGCTTATTGATAAATGTACACAGCGCACAAGTTCACATGCAACCATTAATAACTGGACTAGCGGAGTACCGCAAATCTGGAACCGAACCAATTTTTATTTCCGAGGATAGCCGAGTTTGTTTAGCTCAGAGCAATAGAAAGTGAATGTAGGGCGTTCAGCAAAATAGTATTTGAAGTTAACGAAATCAGTTATAACCAGTTGAGTCTGTGCACTACGGAGCACAAGAAGCAATTGTGAATTTAACATCGCTATCCTCAACCGCGTTAAAAGTAAAAACGGAACGCCTTCGTTGACTGCTTCAAATATGTCAACGCACCTATGGGTGATTGGCCCGTAGTCCTATCAAAAACAGAAGTACTAGATGTTTTGAATTAATATACCTACCCACATCCCTCAGGAGGAATGCTGGGCCCATCAACTTTCTCCCCACCTCTACCCTAGTTATATATGGAATCAACTCTTCGTCATAGGTCGTGGTTCGTTATGTTCGGGCACCGACCCTACTTAAAGCAAGGTAGATGCCTCAGCCAGGTTTCATAGGAATTGCAAGTGACCGTAGAAATTACGTCAGCCGTGCACAAATCTTGACAAGGGACACAAAACGGCCACTACAGCCTCGCTCTGGATAGGCACTCGATCTTAAAAAGCCGCGGTCTCATAAAATGTATGCAACTAATCTATTTGCTCTTCGGGCACTAGAGCCGGATCACCCTCTTGGTACCCATAGTATGGGCTGCACCTTGCAGTCCCCATCCGTTATCTTGTTGTCACAGCCACGATCGTGATGGTATTGTGTGATGCGTGCGCCACCTTGTTTATACTCGCCCTGGTCATCATAGCCTCGCCTTATCTTGCCTTCCCTGAACGGCCATGGTCCATTCTCCTGTCCCTGCCGCGCCTCCCAAATCTATAGGCGGCGGCTCCACACGCACTCGCGTATCCGTACGATCGTTACGACCAAGAGTCTCCTTGTATACCAGCCACGGTTCGGTAAATCTGCAAGGCATATTCACTATCGAACCCGGGACCTCTTCGCCCCACTCGTGCTGTCCGATCCACATTGTTTTGACCCAGGAACTGAAAGCGACAGGGTCAGATGATGATCTGATTCTCGGACTATCTCTTTCGAAACTTTGCCTATCGTTAAACCACTTCAAGAATGTGTTAGTTTCTGGTCTTTTAGGGGGGGTGAGGTGCCGGGGTAGTACGTCTGGAGGCCAACGCTGCCTTTCTTCATCTCGCACTCCAGGGACTTCGGGGGAGCGCCGGATCTCTGCCCATCCTGTTTTCCCCTCCTTATAAATACCCCATGCACGCAATCTTAATATGCCATCCATCATCGGCCATCTGGTCCGTAGGCGACCCGTCCCAACTTCCGGCCTCATTCCATGTTAACTTCCCCGTGTTCCCCCTTCACCGCGGACTCAGTCACAAAGGGCTGCCCTTAGGAGGAGGCTTCTAAATTACCAAACCGTGGGGAATTCATTCCTACTTTTTTCACGTCAGCCTATCTTTAGCTACCGTAGTTACGTTCTATTTTACCTGTACCTCGGCTTCTTTTGCCCATCATATTCTCCTCAACGCTGGTTCGATATTGCACTCTAGATGGACTGGACATTGGCATATCTTCTAGGCTCCATCGACACAGATATGCGGTGCCACGCACCCTCATCAGATCTGGAATTTGTTGCAGCATCACTCGATCCTGTACATTGGGTGCTCAGAAAGTTAACTGACTTAAGAGCCTGGCCGTTCGTCGATTTATGCACAAATCCAGATCTCGCCATACGCTCACACACGATGCGTTGGCCAATTCCACCCAAATACTCCTTCTGTCTTCATTACTGCTATCTTGGCCTCATTTGCTTGATCGTCTATTGTCGAGTTCATTTTGGCTACCGTCAGACAACCACACAATAAGTTTGAGTTTCGGTACTAGAGGCAATAGCACACGTAACATATGTTCTCTTAGGTTACCGTCATTATCTATTTTCCTACTGGAAGTCATCATATCTTAAACACATCGACACACTCGGATAAGCTGTGCCCACGCCCCCCTCCCCCGTGAACATAACCTACTAAATTCTCAAACTTCCGCCTAATACACAAACGCCAGTAAGTACTCAAACTTCGTACGTACCCTTTTCCCCCCTTTTTCCAGATCTAAAATCTTATATCAAATGTTTTAAAATTATGTATATTTAATTAAAAATTTAGCATAACCGTCTAATCATCTAACTGACAAGAATATAATTCTATACGTCCCGAATTTTTCAATCAACGTTCGTAATATTTACAAAAATTCATCATAACTTTCTAAATATGATAATTCAACGAATATTGCCAAACAAACATAGTGTTCAACAAACATAAATCAAATTTTTCTGACATAAATAAAATAAGTTTTTAGAAAATATCACAGTAAAGCGTGATAGTTTACTGATTTAAAACGCCAGTAATAGTATTAGTAATAAACATTCACAGCAGTCCCCTACACCATGGCTATGATTATTGACTATTGATCAGTCATATTTCGAGTATCATTTTGGATAAAAATATGACATAAAAATTAAGTTCTTTATATACTGATACGAATATATGCTTAACGTAACATAGGTTTCATAATAAAATAAAAATGAATCCGAATATATATTTCGAACACTCTTCCTAAGACCATTACTAAAAATAAAAATCAATTTATCAAAACTTCAGCTTAACAAAGTAAGTACTAAACTTTACAAACGTCTATTCCACTTTTCAAGCATATTCTTAACATATATGTTAATTTTACATTAACATCGTATATTTACAAATTTAGCTAAAACTGTTATCATATTATGAGTAACGAATATAATTCTAAGTACCGAAATTTTTACATCACTGTAATGATTAAAAAATTCATCATAACTTGTGCTAAATATCATATCCCAGATATTGACACACAACAAAGTGTTAACCAAACTAACATAAAAAACAAAAATTTTATCCTGAATAAATTAAAATAGTGCTTTGAATAATATCACAGTAAAGCGGTGGATAGTTTACTGATTTTTAAAGCAGTACTAGTAAATAGTAAATCAACCATCCATCCCAGCAATGTCCCTAGCCACATCGGCCTTATGATTATTTGAATTCTATTGATCCAAGTCATCATTTGAGTATCATTATTGGATAAATACATAACAAATTAAGTTCTATTATATACTGACTGGAATATGTGCTTAGTACAAGTTTTTGAGCATCATAAAGAACATTTAACCTGAGAATATGACTATAGTGTACAATGCAACCTAAACTCTAGCGTATGAATAATGCTAAAGCACCGGAATTCCTACTTATCAAAGGTAACAGTAGTAACGTCAACAATACTCGATTGTTACTTTTCCGCTATCAGCAAAGGTAAGAGTATTATGTAAATCTAAAAAAAAAGGACAATTATCAAAGAAAACATTTGACTATGACTTGGAACTATCTTCATCAAAGTGTCACCTTTTTCTAATTAACACATTGAACTATGAATAAACGTAGACATTAGTAAAATTCTCGGCGCACCTAAATCACTCACAAAAACTTCTATGCCCACGATTCTAACACAACATAGCTCGTTAACACAGTAATATCATTAACCAAGAGTATATTTCTCTAACAAAGTGTTAATTTCACACAGTCATAGTAAATATTTACATAATATTAACTTACGAATAAGCTTCATTAACAGAGTATTAAAGCAACACATTCACTCCAGAGAAAAACCAAGGGGATGCGCCTTGAAAGGGTGTGAATCCTGAGAGGGGGATAACGAGGGTTAAGCTGGTTTTGGGCTCACCTCCTCCTTCGGAGGGTCGGTATGGCGAGAGATTTGTAATGTCTAGTTTTATTCATAGTTCAATGATGTTATACTCGAGACGAGTGACACTTGATGAAGATAGTGTCATCAATAGTTCAAGATGTGGTGTCTTCTGAATAGTTGGTCCTTTTTTTTCAGGGATTTTGTTGATATAGTCGTTTACTATGCTGATTGCGAGAGTGGGACTATCTAGTATTATCCTGTTAGCTACTTTACCTTTGATAAGTAGGGGAATTTTCCGGGATGTTTGCGGATTATGTCATACTGCTGTATGTTAATTGCATTCGTAATTATAGTTTTAGTTCAGGTTATGATTTTGTTAGCTTTATTGATGCTAAAATTTGTTGGCGTAAGCATATATTCATCAGTCAGTATTAAAGAAACTTTTTTTTTGTAGTTTATTAAAATATTACTCGAAATATGAACTGGATCATAGCAATAGATCATAGGCGGATGGGATGGGTAGGGGACTGCTGGGATGGATGGTTTGATTTACTGCATTTACATGTTTAGCTGTTAAGCTGCTTAAATAATAATAATACGTTTTCGTATTCAAATTTATTCAGAAGAACTATTTTTATGTTATGTTGTATTGTTTGTATTTTATGTTATGTTTGGTTAAACTGTTGTGTTTGCAATTATTCGTTGGAGATTGAGATTTGACGAAGTTATGATGTATATATATATTACCAGACACGTATTGGTAGTTAAATATATTGTTGTCAGTATGATGATTAGACGGGTTAGTAAATTTTGTTAGCTTTACGATGTTATGTAAAATACATTGTATGTTAGAGTCTTGAAAAGTGGGAATGGTTAAGTTGTCACGAGTGTTAGGTCTTTATGTGCTTAATGTGATTTGTTATGTTAGTAGTTTAATTCGTCGTATGGTGTTTAGGTTTGTTGACTTTATTCTAGTTCAGGTTATGTTTATGTTATGTTTACTTAATGAAAACTTTGTTACGTAGCATATATTCGATGGTTAGTATTTAAAGAACATTTTTTTATGTTTATCCGAAATGATGATACTCGAAATTGACATGAATCAACAGATCAATATTCAATAGATCAACAGGTCATGGAGGGAGGGGTGGGAGGGATTGATGTTTAATTTCGTTTACTGCTTTCTGCTTAATCAGTAAACTATTAATTGTATCATACTTTATCAAGAACTTATTTGTATGTTATATTGGAGTAATTGATTAGTTTAACAGTTACTTCGTTGGGTCTTTATATAATTAGCAAAGGTATGATAAATTTTTGTTAATATTCATATGTCATCGTAAATTAACGTTATAATGTTAGAGATATCTTGGAAAAAGTATGAATACGTTAGTTTTGTTGCATGGCTGTAATTTATGGTGTTAGTGTGGAATTGTTAATGTTCTGTTTATTAGTGGTAAGTTGTGTAAGTTTGGTCGTTGAATTTTTTCTTAGTTTCATTTATTCTTTGGTTAGCTTTATTGATGTGAAAGCTTGTTATGTTAGCAATTTCGCTAACAATAATAACTTCTCATCAATAAGAATCATTTTGTGATATGTTTTAGAATGATGACTTGAAATGCGACGTTAATCAATAGTGTTTATGTAATTAAGATTGATAGTAAGTATGCCTGAAAAAATTTAAATTAGGTTAGTTTTGTACGATGTGCTAGGTATTTTACTGTTGTAAGTATGGAACTTTGTTATGTTAGCTGTTATTTGCGTAAGGTGGGTTAGGTTTTGTCATTAACCTTTATAATTATTAAATGATTATTTAACGCAATGTTCGTTTATTAATATTCATATTAGAAATGTTAATGCATGTTTAAAATCTAACTAAGTAAAAGAAAATCAGTGCCATATTTTAATTAATCAATTCCAAAGACAAATATATTTTTATCACATATAATAAAAAATCGCGCATTATTTATTATATGGGAAGAGAATATATCTGCTCTATATTTTGTCACCATAATAAGTCTATTAAATGTAATTGATGTATTTAATTTAATTATGATTATTATTTTACTTAACATAGCTAGGGTATATTTTAATTAATGTTCCATGCCCCTTAAGTTTTTTGTTTATGTTTGGTTTTGTTTCTCATTTGGGTCGTATCAACTTTTGTTGATGTCATTGGTTTGGATGAGATGATTTTTCGAGTAGAGGGACGAGGTTCGAGGGCATGTTGTTATGGAATTTAATGGTTACCTTTTTTTTATACTGAATAAATTGTTATAAGAATATATAATGTTATTTGCCGGAATATATTTTAAGAAAAGACTGTGTATGAATTTCAAGCCATTTATGGTATATGAATAAACTTTGAGGCTAACCCCTCTATTGCAATAAAAGGGAAATTGTTTCCCTCAAATCCATTACAAAGCGGTGTTTGTTTTCCACTTCCAAGAGATCGTTGCAGAAGAAGATTAGCATTTCGTCTTTAGTCTGGTAAGCTCCAATGTCAGTGGAAGGAAGAAAACAAAGCCGAAATATATATATATATATATATATATATATATATATATAATAATAATAATATATAATAATAATAATAATAATAATAATAATAATAATAATATATATAATATATAAATAATAATAATAATAATAATAATATGTATAATATATATATATATATAATAATATATAATAATATGAA
>JABUQX010065951.1:15000-17500 GCA_015478945.1 Trachelipus rathkii | reverse complement strand
TGGGCTTTAAAGTGAGGGAGAGGGTTAAATTGAGTAGGAAACACAGAGATGGAAGAGAATTCCACAGAACAGAGGTGGCTGGAAAAATGGAAGCACCGTAGCGTGAACAAGTTTGGAGTTGCTAATGTCAGCACAAAACTCATGTGCCGACACAGCACCCTTTGTGCTACGAGGGCGTCATAAAAAGGTGGTGGTACGCGAGTGTGAAAGTTCCCTCGAGCACTTGCCGCTACGGTACCTATAGAAAAGAGATAAAACACCAACATCGCGCCGCAAAGATAGTTGAGGGTCAAGTGAACTAGAAAGTACATGACAGTTTATAAGCCTTTTGCCTTTGACTCGACCCTATCCAAAACCCTGGTGAAACAATAGCCCCCAGATATGAGAGCAGTGCTCGACACACAAGTGCGGATGAGGCCCTTCTATAACTGGAGTAACTGTGAAGAGGAAAAAAAAAAGTCTCGCAATTAAACAGAACTCCCAGTTTCTTTAAGGCCGCCCTAGCAACCGTTGTGATGTGAGGTTTCCACAAAAAATTTTTTGTTTATGTTAAGGCCAAGGATGTTTATATTGTCCAGCTTAGGAGACGAGAGAACAAGATCGAAAGAGATAGGAAAAGTAGAAGGTGTGTCTTAGAGAGGAGATTTGAAAGAAGTTGGAGTTTTTAAGAATTGAATTTCACAAGGTTCAGACGATCACCACCGGAGGAGATTCTATCCAGATCAGCAGAGTAGATTAAGACGATAAGACGAGGCAATTCTAGAAGTAAAAGAGGAGCAGAATTGAAATGAGTTGAAGAATGAAGGGTCGAGTCATCGGCATATGAGGGGATAGAGTTAGATTTGCAGGTGAGAAGATCATTAATGAAAAGTAAGTCTCAGTAAGGAGATAAGAAGACAGAACCCTGAGGAACACTATTGACAGAAAAGGAGAAGAAGTGCTTCCATCAAAACATGGCCCGATATTGAGGCGATTTGAAGAAAACTAGACATAAGTAAGCAAAGAGAAGGAGGAGGAAACCCAGGAAGGGAGCCTGGAGAGCAGTGATGCATACCATACCGGTCAAATGTGGATTATGCCAAGCGCCACCACGACCAAGTCTCCCCATGTAGTTCCCTGGGTGGGAAAACCATGAATCGGTTAAATAGGAAGAGTATATCACCAGTAGTCTCAGAACGCCGAAAGCCGTACTGGCGATCGGAAAGAGGTGAATGAGATTTCAGATGGTCTAAGAAGTGAGAGTTAAAAAGGGTTTCAAAGATCTTAGGGTAGAATACAAGTGAGAGCTATAGGCCGATAGTTAGAAGGATCAGAGAGGCTTCCTTTTCCGGAATAGGTTGGACATGTGTGTTTCAACACTGAGGGAAAGTGTTAGTATTGGGAACTTGCATAAGAATATAGTTGAACAAGGAGGGGCCAGCTCAGGCTTTTCCCCTCAAAACTCGGGGAATGCCATCCAGGGCTGCCTTCCTAGCAGTTTCATGAATCTCCGGGGCAACCCATGCATCCGATCAGATGTAATCACAGGCAAACAAAGGACACCTGAGAGGAGAAGGTGGAGGAGGAGGAATGCCAGAATCGTCCAGGGTTGGAGTTAGAGGAAAATAGGAGGCCGAAAGAGATTGGCCTTTTTCAGTTGGAGAGAGTTAGCAACAGAGCCATCAGATCCGAGGTCAAGGAGGAGGAGCGGGTTACAGAGATATTTGGGAATGTTTTTGGCAAAGGCTAGAAAGATTTATCGGTAAGGAGAGCCAAGGAGTTAGAACTCCTTCGTTTGATGAAAGCCCAGCTTTGCTCGTCCGAGAGTATCCCTGCAACGATTTCTAGCTGAATGAAATTAGCGAGAGTGATAGGGGAACGAGAATTTTTCCACCCCGATACGTGTCTCGAGCCTGAATGGCCAGAGAACAGGCACGATTGAACCATGGATTATGAGGAGAGAAAGATTTAGTCGAAGAAGGAAATGAACACTGCTCATCCCCTCAACGATTACAGCTCCCACCTTAATGGCAGAAGCCGAAGCGTCATCAGAGTCAAAGCAGTCATTCCAATTATAGTTAGCGTAGAAGCGACGCGGGGCTAATCACCCCGATCAAAGTTGGCAGAAAAACGCATATGCAGGGAAGGGATGGAGCTGTTTGAGAGAAAGTATTAAAGTTAAGAGATATAAGGTTGTGGTCAGATTTACCAATAGGAGCGAAGGTAGTGTATTTATAGAGAGAAGGACTAGTGGTGAAACATAGGTCAAGTGTGTTGAAGAATTGGTTGGAACGATCCGGAATGTGTAAGTTCTTTGGCCCGACTGTTCCAGATCGTTAAGAATGCTGAATGATTCGGCCTCCTCCCCACCTAAATCAGTATGAGAGGATCCCAACCATTCAGTGTTGTGTACATTGAAATCCCCTAAATAGAGGACCTCAGTATTTGGATGAGAAGATATAACAGTCTCGTGAGAGGTAGTAAGATATATATATATATATATATATATATATATATATAT
>JABUQX010065951.1:0-2500 GCA_015478945.1 Trachelipus rathkii | reverse complement strand
TTTTTAGAAGGAAAGGCATTGACAGTATATACTCAACTAAATGAAGATGCAAAGAAAAGCGGTAACGTTATAAAGCAGAAACTAAGAGAAGCCTTCGGGGAGGATCCATTCAATGCTTACTCAAGATTAATTAACAAAAAGTGGAGAGGAGAATCAGCAGATGTATTTATGATGGAGATACAAAAAATTGCAAAAACAATAGGGATTAAAGATGATTTAATGATTAAGCATGCGTTTATAAATGGAATGCCGGAATATATATGCAAGGAATTAAGGAAATTAAGAGACATTAAGGAAATAGAAATTGAAAAATTAATCGAACAAACAAGAGTATTGATTGGATTAAATGAGTACAAATGTTTGAGCAATAGATCAGGAATAAATAATGATCTAGTTAGAAATAATGATAAGGGATATTATCATTATCAAGAGGAGAGAAAATTTAGAAATTTTAATGACGAATATTATAGAGATAGATACAATAAATTTAGAGAAAATTGGAATTGGAATAAAAAAGAATGTAGGACATGCGGAAGATTAGGTCACGTCTCAAGAGATTGTTGGAAGGGTAATTCTAAAAAGTGGGAAAATAATAAAAATATTCAGGGAAACGAAGAAGATGGAGCTTATTTGCCGGAGGTAGCTTCATCAAGAAACTGAATATAGAATCCGGTGAATTACCTGTAATTAAGGTGTTAATAAACGGTAAAGAATGTAACGCACTTATTGATACAGGGTGCAATAAATCTCTTATTAGTAAAAAGATTGGAGGAGTTGGATTAGGAGATGTATGCGTGAAGGGGTTCGATGGTAAAATAATTAACACGATGGGGAGAAAAAAATATAATATTTTGTTGAACAACAAGGAAATTGAAACTGAAATGTTAATATTAAACGAAATTATAGAGGATATTGATGTTATTCTAGGAATGGATATATTAACAAAATTTGGAGAAATTATTATAGGAAAAGATGGTTTGAAATTCGTAGAAAATAAATGTGGTTTGCTAAGTGTTGATAATAATAAAGAACTAGTAGAAAAAAATGATGATATTATTATTGACGATAAAGACTTTGTGGGGTGGTTTAACGGCGATTTCTGGACAGTAAAATGGAAATGGAAAGACAAAGAACCTAAATTAACAAATAGAGTTAGTTGTTATCAAAACACTATAAAAGAAGGAATGAAGGAGAAGTTTGATGAAGAAATAATTGAATGGATAAAAGATGGAATTTTGGTACCATATAATGGAAAGGTGAATGGAATAATACCTTTAATGGCCGTGAATCAGGAAATAAAAAATAAGGTAAGGCCAGTGATGGATTTTAGGGAAATGAATAATTATACGGAATGTCATACTGGTGATGGGGTAAATATATGTGATGAAACGTTGAGGGAATGGAGGAAAATAAAAGGGAAAACAAAACTAGTAGACTTGAAGGCAGCATATTTACAAGTGAGGATCGATAAGAGTTTATGGAATTATCAGGTTGTGAAATTCAGAGGAAAATATTATGCTTTGACTAGAATGGGATTTGGTTTGAATTCGGCACCAAGAATTATGAATAGGATTTTAAAAGAAGTGTTAAAAATGGATAGTAAGATAGAAAAGGGGACAAGTAATTATATAGATGATATTATTGTTAATGAATCAATTGTGAGTGCGGCGGAGGTAGTAAATCATCTAAAGAGGTTTGGGTTAGTAGCGAAAAGTCCTGAATCTGTAGAAAATGGTCGAGTGTTAGGATTGAAAATAATAAAAGGAAAAAAGGGCAATTTAGAATTCAGAAGAGGTAATAAAATTCCGAATATCAAAGAAGGGGATAATGTAAAAAAAAAGGAATTGTTTTCGATATGCGGTAGTATCGTAGGTCACTACCCTGTTGCGGGATGGGCAAGATTAGCTTGTAGCTATGTGAAAAGAATATCTCAAACGGAGAATTGGAATGAAAATATCGATGAGAATGTGCTGAAAATGATAAAAAGTATTATTGAAGAAATAAATAAAGACGATCCAGTGAAGGGATATTGGAATATTGACGATTCTAAAAAAGGAACAGTATGGTGTGATGCGAGTAATGTGGGTATGGGCATCATCTTGGAAATAAATGGAAAAATTGTGGAAGACGGGGCTTGGTTAAGGAAAAAAGGAGATTATTCACACATTAATGTTGCAGAGTTAGAGGCAGTGATAAAGGGTATTAATTTAGCGATAAAATGGGACTTAACGGATATTGAAGTAAAATCGGATTCTGCTACTGTGATTAATTGGATCAGAACAACAATAAGTGGTAAAGAAAGAATAAAAACTAAGGGAGCAGCAGAAATATTAATAAAAAGAAGATTGGCAACCATAAAACAGTTGATCGAAGAATTAGGTATTAATTTGAAATTAGAATTTGTGCCTTCGGAAAAAAATAAAGCGGATAGTATCTCGAGAATAAAGAGAAAATGGCTTATCGGAGAGGAAAATAAGCTGATTCAGTAGGTTTATTTGCT
>JABUQX010065950.1:25000-32500 GCA_015478945.1 Trachelipus rathkii | reverse complement strand
AGATAATTCCCAGGTTGGCTTACGAAAAAGATGATAATTAGTGCGTCGGATGATGAGTTCAAACGGAATTGGAAACAGCAGTTAATAAATCAGTGTTCTCTTGCCTGCCTAGAACCAAGTTGGAATTAGGTTTAACCTCGCCTAAAGTTGGAATTATGAAGTATCACACTTATTCGGGATTTATAATGGTGTTAAGTATGGCATTTTAGAAATGGTTAGTAAGTAACAGTCCATATTCTTTATTACAAGTTGTTCCGGTATTTACTCGATTTTGTCCTCAAATTTATGACTTTCTTATTGTGAATTATTGAATATTTACTTATCAGTGTCCGAAGATTATGTGCTTTATTTTGACGTTTAATTTCCTCGTTGCTAAACTATTTATCCTTAGGTCTCACGAAACATTGCCAGTGAATTAAGTGGAAGTGAGAATTACCAAGTGATATAAGGATTTGTGCATTTTATAAGGAATAATAATTGTAACACTTTTAATCTTATTAATAATTGTTAGGCTAAATTAGATTAGGGTACGATATTTTAATATCCATATATTAGGGTATAATTATAAAGGTTTAAATATAAAGTAAATGTGTTGTTAAGAAATAATATTTGTGAAATATATATTAAGAAAATCTTTTGCCTTGTTTTTCCTCGTTTTTGTTGTTTTAATTGATGAGTTGGTTAAACTGACCACAACCTTATATCTCTTAATTTTAATACTTTCTCTCCAACAGCTCCATCCTGCCCTACGCGTTTTTTCTTGCACTTTGATCTAAATACGATTGGGGGGCCTTGCGTTGCTTCTACGCTAACTATAATTGGAATGACTGCTTTGTCTCTGGTGACGCTTCAACTTCTGCCGATAAGGTGGGAGCTGTAATCGTTGATGGGATGAGCAGGTTCATTCCTTCTTCAACTAAATCTTTCTCTCCTCATAATCCATGGTTCGATCGAGCTTGTTCTCTGGCCATTCAGGCTAGAGACAGCGCATGGGTGGAAAAATTCTCGTTCTCCTATCACTCTTGCTACTTTTCATTCAGCTAGAAATCGTTGCTGGGATACTCTTCGACGAGCAAAAGGGCTTTCATCAAACGAAAGTGCGCTAACCTCCTTGGTTCTCCTACTGACAAATCTTTCTGGTCTCTTGCCAAAAACAGCTCCAGCAACTTCTGTAAATCTGTCTTTCCTCCTTATTCGATCTGATTGTCTGCTAATTTTCCAAAGTGAAAAAGGCCAATCTCTTCTGGCCTCCTATTTTCTCTAACCCAACCCTGACGATTCTGGCATTCCTCCTCCTCCTTCTTCTCCCTCTCAGGTGTCCTATGCCTCTGCCTGTGATTAAATTTGATCGGGTGCATGGGCCCTGAAATCTATGAACTAGGAAGGCGGAGGGCCCGGATGGCATTCCTCCTTCGAGTTTTGAGGGAGTGTGCTTCCGTTCTATCCCCTCGCCCCTCGTTCAACTATATTCCCTATGTCTCAATACCTTTTTCTCAGTGTTGGAAGCACGCACATGTCCAACCTATTCCAAAAAAAGGAAGCCGCTTTGATCCTTCCAACTATCGCCCTACAGCTCTCACTTGTAGTTCTTTCTAAGATTTTTGAAACTCTTCTCAACTCTCATTTCTGAGATCATCTGGAACTGGAATCTCATTCTCTTTCCGATCGCCAGTATGGCTTTCGGCGCTCGAGGTCTACTGGCGATATACTTTCCTATCTTACTGATTTATGGTTTTCCGCTCTAAGGAACTACGAGAGACTGGCGTGGTGGCGCTTGACATATCCAAAGCTTTTTGACCGGGTATGCACGCGTCACTGCTCTCCAAGCTCCCCTCCATTGGGTTTCCTCCTTCTATTTTTGCTTACTTATGTCTAGTTTTCTTCAAATCGCTCAATAATGGCTGTTGTTGATGGGGGCGACTTCTTCTTCCTTCTTCGTCAATAGTGGTGTTCCTCAGGGTTCTGTCTTATCTCTCCTACTTTATTCCTGCTTTTCATTAATGATCTTCATCTGCCATATCTAACTCTATTCACTCATATGCCGATGACTCCTTGACCCTTCATTCTTCTCAACTCATTTCACCCTGTCTCTTCTTTACTTAGAATTGCCTCTCGTCTTAATCTTTCCGATTCTATTTCCGCTGATTGGATAGAATTTCCGGTGGGGTCGTCTGAACCTTGTGGAAATTCAATTCTCTTTAAAAACTCAACTTCTACAAATCTCCTCTCGAGACACCTTCTAACTTTCCTATCTCTTTCGACGGTTCTCTCGTCTCTCCTGTTGACAATATAAACATCCTTGGCCTTAACATAAACAAAAAAATGTCTTGGAAACCTCACATCACAACGGTTGCTAGGGCGGCCTCAAAGAAACTGGGAGTTCTGCTTAGACTGCGAGATTTTTTTTCTCTTCCCAGTTGTTCCAGCTATACAAGGGCCTCATCGTTCTTGTATGGAGTACCTCATATCTTGGAGTAGTTTCCACCATTTTGGATAGGGTCGAGTCAAACGCCAAAAGGCTTATAAACTGTTCTGTACTTCCAGTTCACTTGACCCTATCTTTGCTGCGCGATGTTGGTGCTTTATCTCTTTCTATAGGTACTGCAGCGGCAGGTGCTCGTGGGAGCTTATCACACGTGTGCCTCCACCTTTACGTCGCCCTCGCATCACTAGGGGTGCTGTGTCTGCACATGAGTTTTGTGTTGATGTAGGTAACTCCAGGCTAGTTCGCTGCGGTGCTTCCTTCTTTTCTGCCACATCTGTTCTGTGGAATTCTCTTCCATCTTCTGTGTTTCCTGCTGAATTTAATCTCCCTCACTTCAAAGCCTGCGTCTGTGCTCATCTGCGTAATTTGCTTTAGTTGTTGACTTTTGAGGCGTGCAACACCCCCTCCTTGAATAGGGCTCTGCCCGTGAGTGGTGGAAAAAAAAAAAAAAAAAAAAAAAAACTTGCACTGATCGATTATTTGAGTCTTATTTACAGAATCGAACAGGATTTATAAAGGAAACAGTCCAGATCTGTACTCCATTGCACTAAATATATTATTATTATTATTATTTATATATTAAGTTACCATAAATACATACATATTATATGTAGTATATATACATATATATTAGTGACATATATATTATTATATATATATACATATATTATTATAGCATATATATATGTTTTCCTGAGCTTCACGAGTTTCAAAGATTACTATATTATTATTATATGTTGTTGGTTATTGCTATATATATATATTGGTTGGTATATATATATATATATATATATTATTATGTTATATATATATATATAGTTAAAGAAGAAGAAGAAGAGCAGATATATATACATGTTATATATATATATATATATATATTAATATATATATATATTAATATAGCATATATAGTAATGAGTTGAAAGAGTTTAGGTGAGTGCAGAGCGGTGTGTAAGCAAATGCCGTGTCCCCGAATGAAAATGGCATGGTACGAAATGAAAGAATGTGAGCCGGTAAATACAGCTTCGTGCGAGATGAGAACGAGCTGAAAGAGGCGAAATAAGACGACCGAAAGTTTCGACAGTCGTGGGAGAGGGACAGTGTGGCAATGCCCAGTGCACCGTGGGAGTTTGTTTATGTGGTTCGTGCAACTGACATGGGCCAGATCGGCAATGTTGTCGTTAAAGATTAATAAGAAGTACAGAAGTGCTAACAGCGCCAGCAACAGCAGTGAATCACCTTTAGGTAGCAGCTGCTGTGTTGCAGCCGCAGCAGCAGCCAGCGCCTTTCGAGCGGCCGCCGTTACAGTGACAATTTGTGATAAGTTGTAAAGACTTTTTATACTCGTTATTGTAATATACTTTCAATTTTAAACGATTATAATAACTAAAATAATTAAAATTTGACCAAAAGTAATAATAATAATAATAATAATAATAATAATAATAATAATAATAATAATAATAATATTAATACATTAATAATAATAATAATAATAATAATATTAATAATAATATAATATAATTGTAATATAATTATAATTATAATTATAATTATAATTATAATTATAATTATACTATAATTATAATAATAATATATGTAATAATCACACACACAATAATAATAATACACACACACACACATACGATTAATATTAATATTATTAATAATAATAATAATATTAATATTATCTTGTTGATTATCGTTGACGTTTAATACTGTTATTGATGCCGGTTGCCACTTCGTGCTGACGCCTACTGCCACTACCATTGGCGCCATACGTCACTTCTTTGAAGCTTCATTACTCCTATTATTGGAGTTTACTTTTCATTTGCGTTACCAATTACATTCACTGGATTATGCCGCCACTTCATTACTGCGCTTCCGTTATTCATAACGTTCATTACTTCTGAAAGCTTCGACAATTTCACATTGAGCTGGTATCATTCATTGATCGTTCCACAAAATTTATGGTTGACGATGCTAAAGGCGCCAATTCTTTTACATAGTTTCATATCACTTGTTGGACGCCCCAATTGGTTTCTTCTGATGCTTGCTTACTTGTTTTCACACGGCTTCGTTACTGTTTCGCTCGACTCGTTTCATGATTATCACAGCTGAGCTGACCACTGCTTGCGCTGACGCCTTTATTACCAATTTCATGCACTCACAAACCATTACGACGCCGGGCCGCGCCACCATTTTCACACGGTTTACCGGCCACAATACACCACTCACTGAGACGAGCAGTCAGCTGCTCATCGCCCAGCCTACAGTGACGTTCTCTACATGACCACTCATACGCATACCATTGGCGCACCATTACACTTCAGGTTTTTCAGCTCAATTATTAGTCAGCCCAGCAATTCTTCGACGACTTCATTACCTTTGTTTAGCTGATGCATTACCACTACTACAATTTCATTGCTGATACCGCTCAGCCAATGACGCTTCACTGTCGTCTTCATCACCATTCGCTGATGCACCATCATTTCAGTGACTTCACAACGCACCAGCCACGTCGCGCATAAATATTTTCTGCGAAGCCGCCCAAGAATTACACCATTGGGCGCGATTAAATCAATCACTTAACCCTGCTGCCGTTGAGATGACACATCGGCATGCTTCGTATCATTGGTCAGAGCATGGGTCGGCTTGACAGGGCCTAGATTTAGTCGTGGTTGTGCCGTCCTCCGTACGCCATTCAGGTGCCAGAGCGAATATCCCCTGATGCCCGCCACCCACGCCGACTGAGTGAAACGGCCCGCCGGGTTTCCTTCGTACCCGCGTCGCGCTCGACCGATGCCTCTGCACTGCCTTCATCGCGCATCACGTGCTCGGACGACAACGGTCACACCGCGTCATGGCTGAGTGAAGGTCTTCCGCATTCCGCAACACGCGGTGCCGGCCTCCCGCCACCACGCCAGATACCGAGCGGGACACCTCTCACAGGTGCCAGCACTGCAGTGCCGAGAGAGTTGGTCTCTTCGGCACCTTGCAGTGCCGAGGAGCTTCGCCACCATCGCTGGTGTACTCAGCGCCTGCGTTTAGTGAGTCTCCTTGACATCTTCAGCCAGCAGTTTGCCAGCTGTCAGCGATGCGCCGAGTGGCTGACCTGCCCGCGTCACCGGCGTTCCCGGCCACCTCGCTTCGCCGGACAGCACCTCTGCCACCGCCATGGGTCGCGAACCACTACCGGCAAATAATTGTTCGCCGCACAGGTGCTCGGCGCTGATACGATTTTCGTCACCACCATGGTGCCGACTGGCTAGGCCGACTCCTCACCCACCATTTCACAATGAGTGAGCGGTCTCCCTGACACACGCCGAATAGCCGGTCATGGTGTTATCACAGTTTCGGCAGCAGGCCTTCGGTAATATCAGTGATACTGAGCGCCGCGAGCCGATCACGCGACGTGGTGCCGAATGAACGACCACATTTCACCACCACGCCAGTTCGACGTACAGACGTGGTGTGCTTTGAGTAGTTGCCTCTGAGCTGTGCTCGCGCCAGCATTTCGCCAGAGAGCCAGTACCGCCGACGAAACTCAGATTTTTTCCGAATGCTGTCCCGCATTGCCAGCCTCTATGCATTTAACAGGCGCATTCCTTTCAAATGCGTTTGGCCTTACTGACGAGATCACGAAGATTATTTGTAAATAATGAAATATTTTGAGATTTTTTGTGGTTTAGCGATACGAATGCGAAATGACGCCAGTGATACATCAATAAATAAAATATATCGTTGGCGTTATACTTAGGTAATGTTACTGTCACTGATTTCGCGGCGAGCGGCGACTGCCGTGTCTGTTGCAGTTCACTGTTAATTTTGCTATAGCTAACATTTTTATCACTTGCGTGATAATATCCTGGGCTTATAGCACATACTGTCGTTAGAGAATAACCAATGCATCGTGCCACACGGCCGAAAATAGTTGCAAAATATACTTGTTACGAATATTCAAGGTGTATATAAGACCGTGTTTTTAAGACGTAAACGTGGTTTGTGCCACCATGACCAATCTAATGGTAATTTATACACTAAATTGTTAGATGCCGTTTATTTGTAACTGTTTGAATGAATAGTGACGACAGATTACATCATGCCAACATAATCATCAGAGATCATTTTACTACAGGGTGGTATTTGGTAATGGCCTTTATTATTATTTGTGTAAACCGAATGGCGCTCTGTTTCAAGAAAAATAATACCAAAAATTGCAATATCATGGCTGGGCCATACATTTGTGTTAGAATTTAACATATCACTCAGGAAGTTTAAAATAGCCTTGAAAATCCCCAGCTTAGCCATGGGAGCTGCGTACATCAGCCCACTTGCCAGATGCCTGGTTATTATAGCTGAAATAGCTGACAATTATTATTAGGTTGGTTATTTGTTATTATTATTATTATTATTATTATTATTATTATTATTATTATTATTAATATTTTATTATTATTATTATTATTATTATTATTATTATTATTGTTATTATTATTATTATTATTATTACTATTATTATTATTATTATTATTATTACATATTATTATTATTACTATTGGTTATTATTATTATTATTACTTATTATTGATTTTCCGTTTAATTCTGGTAATGATATTGGACTCTCTTCATTTATATGACATATATTTACACATTATTTCATTGCCATTACTATTGGGCCAGCTACTACTGCTGGGCCATTACACATTATTATTATTATTATTATTATTATTATTATTATTATTATTATTATTATTATATGTTAATGGCATGTATACGATGAAAGAGTTGAAGAAGTCGGAAAGAAATTTAAAAAAGGAGATCTTAATATCGCTGAAACCGTTGGGTATGTAATTAGTACCGCATGTACAATGCACATCTACCGTGATCGTTATCAAAATCGCGCCTAAACTTGTTTGGATTGTGGAAAACAGACTTGTTGAGCAAAGAAGATAAAATGATGAAAGCCGTTACTCATCAGCTAAAATAAGAATCACTGTAAGACAATGTTAATA
>JABUQX010065950.1:17500-20000 GCA_015478945.1 Trachelipus rathkii | reverse complement strand
ATAATAATAATAATAATAATAATAATAATAATAATAATAATAATAATAATAATAATAATAATAATAATAATAATAATATTAATATTAATAAAAATAAAAATATAATACTAATAATAATAATAATCATAATAATAATAATAATACACACACACACACACACACACACATAATAATAATAATATATATATATATATATATAGTTAATATATATATAGCATATATATATATATATATATATATATATATAAATATATATATAGCAGTTATAGTGTATATATATACGTATGTATGTGTGTATATAAATAAATAGACATGTCAGTCTTTGTATATATAGATATAGATGTATATGATAATATATTAGTAGTAAATATATATATATATATATATATAATATTTATATATAATATTTATATATATATATATATATATATATATATATATATATATATATATATATATATATATATATATATATATATATATATATATGAGGTGTATATATAGGTAGGTCGGGTAGGTATCTCCTATACTTTATTTTTAGGTTTTAAATAATTGAAAATAAAATGGTAAAGTATACTAAATTATTAAATTATATAAAGTTAAAAAAGAAGCTATTTTGCATCATAAATTAAAAAGAAAACAACCACAATAATAATAGCTATAATAATAATTAAATTTATTTAGAAATTTTATATTAAAAGTAAAATTCTTTACCCCGGGCGGACGAATGACGTCATTGTTTACGTCAACTTATAAGGGAGCGGGCTAGTCTGTCCTACCTATAATAATCGATAAAATAATCGATAATATATATGAAATCTTTCGTTCTCTTCCCGTAAATATGTACAAAATATGTGGCTTGTGGTAGTTTGTTTGAAATTTTTGTATCGAATGGGTCTGATTGTTCTGATATTGAATATTAATTTTATATAACTTTATTTAAGTGGTATTTAGCATTATATACATAAAATTAAGTGAAATAATGCATAATGGAGTAGGTTTTATATTAAAGAAAAACGCTCGTTTTAAAAACTTATCTATAAAACGACAGCTCTATTTTTAAAAAAATGATAGGCCCAAGAAATTACTCAATTGGAATGTGATTTAAAATTAAGTATTTGGTAAATATAATGAAAACAAGCTTTTCATACAAATAAATAGGTACGTATTATAATTATTAAAATATGTTTTCGATGTTTTCGTTAGCTATATATATATATATATATATATATATATATATAAATAGCAGCAGCAGCAGCATATATATATATATATATATATATATATATATATATATATATATATAGCATATATATATATATATATATATATATAAACCCCGCTCCACCCAAGTAGTATTCCACAGGTACTCCACTGATATATATATATATATATATATATATTTTATTATAAAATACATATTTATATATATATATATATATATATATATATATATATATATATATATATATATATATATATATATATATATATATATATATATATATATATATATATATATAAATATATATATATTATTATTATATATATACATATATATATATATTACAGCAGCACAGCAGCAAAGGATGCGATATAGTTATAGTTATGTATATACATATATATATTGAGCAGCTGGCATGGAGCAAGGCATGTGAGCAGCAGTGAGCAGGCGGGGCTCGAGCGAAACATCTTACCGACCGACCACCATGCGCTGATCTTTTTCGCCGATCGCAGCCTAATGGCCATTTACCTCCCACTGGGTCGCTAACTCGCTTTATCACTTTACTGGCACAAACATACCTCATTTGACAACTGTAGTTTCTAGTCACCATACTTTCACTACTGGCAACAACATTGAAAATATCTTACAAACAGGATCTTTGCTTCTACTCTGTGAATGTAAACAAAACCTGTTTGTGCAAGGGTTTTGCATGAGGGTATGTTGTCACTGGTGTTAATGTATAGTAGTGAAACTATGGTGGAATAAGAAGTACAGCGTCTGTAGGTCCAGTCTGATAAATATAGATCTAAGGTGCAGTCTGTTTAGGTGTAATAAAAATTGATAAAATGAGGAGTTAACGCATTGTTGACCAATTAGAGAATAAATGAATGCATTAAGGTGTGAAGTTTGATCATTTGAAAAGGATGTATGGTAGTCGGTTGGTTAAGAGGGTGGTATATTTATATATATATATATATATATATATATATATATATATATATATAGCATATATATATATATATATATATGTATATATATATATATATTATATATAGTTATATATATATATATAGTTATATATATATATCTTTATATATATATATATATATATATATATATATAAGTCATTATTATATTTTATTTTATTTAAAAAAAGATATATATATAATATATATAAATATATATATATATATATACATATATATAGAGATATATATATATATATATATATATATGTATAAGTGTTTCTCAAACTTTTCTCTGGGTGGTAGTGTT
>JABUQX010065950.1:7500-12500 GCA_015478945.1 Trachelipus rathkii | reverse complement strand
TATATATATATATATATAGCCAAAACAAATTTTGACGCATCGCATTTTCTTCACAAAATATGGCACACAGTAAATGAGAGAATAGTTATCCCTTATGTATATCATTATTTCCTACAGTTATATTGAAAAAGTAAATCAAATTTCTATACACTAACTAATATTCCGATTTATGGAAAAGAAATTATTTGAGGAAATCTGGTAATACGGATTTTGAAAAGTGATCCAACCTGAGTAGGAACTTTATTTTTGAAATGGCCTTAGCCGGAACAACGAAACTAGTCCCTGTTAAATCATTATTCTTAGCGTTATTCATGCCAGAACCCGAATATCACCGATTTTTACTATCAAGAATACGACAACAAACCCAGAAATATGGTTTATATTTTTATCGCACAAGGTGTTAGGATGCAATCATATCTTTACCTTACCTTATTCATAATTAAACAGTTTTTTAATGGCACTACTTACTCAATTGTCCTCTTCATCATTTTTAACTAGCATGTAACATGACAACACTCTGAGATCATCTTAACTTAAATTTCATTAGATGGAATGCTCATTAGTCAACGAATACATTGCTCCCCTTACTATGCATCCGTTGTAATTTCAGAGTCTCGATTTTTATATTATCATTATCAATATTATCAATCTTTATATTATCATTTTCGTGTTATTGTATGACCTAATTTTTACATCAATAAAAGTATATTTCATATTCTACTGTCTATTTAACAATAAAGGTATTTTTCCATCCATTAATAAGCTATTTTCATGCTCTTAATCATTTGTTTTTTTTATATGACACTTTTTTCACGAGTCATTTGTTTCATAACTATTTTCAACTATCCTCAAGTTTTTTTTGATCCTTCAAAGTGTTTTAATTATTGTACATCAATGTTTCAACTACTCGCTACCAAATTTACAAAACTCTTCATGCGTTTTGACCTTTTACACCTTTATCACGACCTTTTGAGGTCATTGCTCTGTACAACCTTATTCACTGTTTCAAGCCCTTTACGGCATTATGCCCTTTTGATTATTTTCAACATTGTTTCAGATACATTCTAGCTGCTTTCATTCGTTTTATTTCTTTTTTCCTCAACATGTTGAGATTTTTTTACAGTACACTACTTCAACAAGTTCCTTAAAGCCCCAATTTTTCTACTAATCTTTAAGACAACGACGTGATCATAGTTATCATGTATCGTGATCATGTACCTTATTGACACACACAAATTGTAAAGTTACAACCCACTAACCATGCAACCCACTCTCGGTCACACACCACCATACTTTGTTTTCGGCATCCAGATGAGTCCTTCGCATCTTTTCTGCGTTTGGAACTCTTAACATCCGTAATAATCTTTATTTTTGCTTATTTTAAACAAATTTTTGTCTTTTAATTTTCCAATTGATATAGTTTTTTCTAATTCTTTTTATCACGCAATTAACGAGCTCATGAAACCGGTACTTCGATCTATACCCAATGTGATTCAGACATATAGTTAGACCTAAATTGGGTTACATGTTCCTGCAGAAATGCATTGGGGCCCTAAAGATTAATTTGTATTAACACATTTGTCTTGTTCATTCTTATTTTAGCTAATTTTCGAAAACCTACCAACGACTTTCAATCATTTTATCTCTTCTTTCAAATTTTAGCTTTCAATAAATTTTGTTTTTATTTTAATCAAAACAAGTTTAATTTTGTTTTTGAAATACTTTCTTGATCACGATGCTTAAGATGTGCATTGACATTATATACAGATTTATAATTACATATATATACCAATAATAACAGGATGACATGTGACATAGCTTCCATCATTAAGACTTATCTCATATTGCATATTTCTTCAAACTATTTGCTCTTTCATAGTAATACATGTAAAGAAAACATGTTTGGATGTAGAAAAATCATTATTGAACTTGCCAACTAAAATAATAATAATACATACATACATACATACATACATACATACATACACACACACACACACACACAAAATACACACACACAAACAATAATAATAATAATAATAATAATAAGAATAACATAATTACACACACACACACACACACACACACACAATACACACACACAATAATAATAATAATAATAATAATAATAATACATACATACATACATACATAATAATAATAATAATAATAATAATAATAATAATCAGCTATTTCTTTCAATATAATAACTTCAAACATCTAACACACGTATGAAGGTAAAATGAACGGTAATACATAACTCCCCATAACAATAGGAGTCACGACATATATAAGTTTTCAAACTATTTTCGCCTCACATAGTGATATATTTAAAGAATTCACTTTCCAACACAGAAATATCGTTACCGAAATCAGCTTAACCATGATAAATATAATTTTTTTTGAAATAATTTATTTTTTTTCTTGAAACAGAGCTACTATCATTCCGGTTTACTTTAAATAATAATAAAAACCATTACCAAAATCTATACAAGTAAATTAAAATAGTCCTCTCTGATGGATTATGATTCAATGATGTAATGTCTATTCGTCACTGTTTCATTCGGCTGGACACAAAATTGAAGCAACATCATAATAATTTAAATGTATAAATCACCATTAGATGAATCATGAAGTGAGACATCTGCTCTAAAATTTTGTTTACATTTTTTCTTAAAAACACGAGCAAACATATATACACCTTAAATATTCATGTAAATAAATATTTTGCAACTATTTTAATTGATATTAAGCACTTTAAATTATATATTAATTTATTGACATTTTAATAGTATGTGCTATAAGAACTTTAGAGATAATATCACGCAAAGAACGATAAAATATATTAATACAAAAAAAATATATAGAAACAAATTAACGAAATGAATTTCGATGAGATTTACAATTAGTCCTCGCTTATCATTACTTAATCAATGACAGTAATTAACATTACCTAAGTATAATTACATAACATAACATTATGACATTATTATATTATATTGTTATTAATAGCAATTTGTCATTTTCGCATTCTCATTATCACTAAAAATCTAAGGGGAGAAATCTCAAAATAATTTTTATATATTTTACAAATAGTCTTCATTGATCTCATCTAGTAAATTCAAACACGCATTTGAGGGTCATGATTGTATAACGATCAGAAGTTAAAACATTCATTCATGTATAAAAATACATAGGGTAAGCTATTATTCACAGAGTTGGCAACCGTGAGGAATCTGAAGATTTTCGTGATCGAATTCTCAGAATCTATGTGACAGTTTCAGGAATGGATCAACCTTTGGCACTTCCTCTCCCTACATAACCATCAGAGAGTGCTCACTCAGAAATCAATTCACTCGAGCACAGCAGTGATGGCGGAATGCCAGAGGCCAACTCACTCAAACACCGCAGTGGTAGCAGAATGCGACATGCCAACGCGCCCGAGCACCGCAGTAGTGGTGGAATGCGAAAGGTCGTTTCATTCGAGCACCGCAGTCATGGCGGACTGCGAGAGGTCAACTCACTTGAGTATCAGTATCGCAGTGGTAGCGGAATGCGAGAGGCCTACTTACCCGAGCACCACAGTGGTGGCATATTTGACGAGGGAACCTCTTTCGAACACCGCAATGGTGTCGGAATAAGAGAGGTCACCTCACTCGAGCACATTAGTAGTGGGTGAATGCAAGAAGCCTGCTCAATCGAGCACCATAGTGGTGACGAAATGCGAGAGATCAACTCACTCGAGCACCGCAATGGTGCGAAATGGGAGAGGCCAATTAACTTGAGCACGGCAGTAGTGGCTGAATGCGAGATTTCAACTCACTTGATTACATCAGTGGTGGCGTAATGTGAGAGGTCAAATAACTCGAGCATCACAGTGGTGGCGGAATATGAGAAGTCAATTCAATCGAGAACCTCAGTGGCTGCAGATTGCGAAAGGTCAACTCACTCGACCATCGCTGTGGTGGCGAAATGCCATAGGCCAAGTCACTCGATCACTGCAGTGATAGAGGATTGAGAGAGGCCAACTCACTCGAGCACCGAAGTGGTGGCGGAATGCAAGAGATTAATTCACACCAGCACCGCAGTGGTGGCGAAATGCAAGATGCCAACTCACTCGAGCACTGCAAAGGTGGAGCAATGCTAGAGACCAACTCTCTCGAGCACTGCAGTGTTGGAGCAATGTGAGAGGTCAATCGCTCGAGCACAGCAGTGGTGGCGGAATTCGAGAGGCCAACTCACTCAAGCACCGTAGTGGTTGCAGAATGCGAGAGGTTAGCTCACTCGAGCCCTGCATTGGTTGCGGAATGTGATAGGTCAATTCATTCGAGCACAGCAGTGGTGGCGGAATGCGAGAGGCCAACTTACTCGATCACTGCAATGGTGGTCGAATGCGAGAGGCCAACTTACTCGTGCACCGCAGTGGAGGCGGAATGCAAGAAGTCAATTCACTCGAGCACAGCAGTGGTTGCGGAATACGAGAAGCCAATCTAATCGACCACCGCAGTAGTGTTGACATGCGACAGGCCAACTCACTCGAGCACACCGCAGTGGTGCGGAATGAGAGAGATCAACTCACTCTAGCACCGCAGTGGTGGTGGAATGAGAGAAGTTAGCTCACTCGTCGACCGCAGTGGTGACGGAATTCGAGAGATCAATTCACTCTAGCACCGCAAAGATGGCGGAATACGAGAGGCCAACTAACTCGATGTGGATTCTTATTCCTCTTAGATCCTACAATATCAAAATATTTTCCGATTCCGATTCTAACTAAAATACTCTTTCTGATTGCAATGTTGATGCAAGAAAAATGCCGATTCTGCTGATTCCAATTCGGATTTATCTCTCAATATTAGCAAGGGACAAAAAAAATTGAAGTTGGTTTTGCAATAAAGTAACTGGTGAAATTTAATGATCTTTAGACAGCTTCATATTAAGAAAATGGTGCCGAAAACTGACGTAGTAATAAGTGCGACAATGAAATGAATAGTAATGAGAGA